>JBAMBP010002665.1:0-65451 GCA_037044515.1 Phortica magna
ATCAAACGGGGTATTCTTTAATATGTCCAATATAGTCGGCACGCCGTGTATGTGTTGACTCATCGTATAAATAAGCACAATCGTTGATGCAAACCTTCTGTTGCCTCCTTTATTTTCAAATAATCGGCACCACCATCACAGAAGATAATCTTCGGCTGTGTTGTTTTGTAAAGTTGTCTTATCATTTCCGCGTCATGTTCGAGGGACAAAGCATGAAAAGCTGTCGTGTTAAAGCAGCAAGCGTAGGCGACAGCCGCCAAATGCGTTGTATTCCGTGCGATAATGCCGACAATATCGTTTTGACCAATCCCAATGTTTCGAAGGAAGATCGCCACACGTGTCGCATTCATCAGCAATTCACTGTTGTTCAAAACTGTATTCTCTGTGTAGGATATCTGTGCAATGTTTTTCGGATGCCGACGCATTTCCTGGTGAATGATCTCGCCTAGAGATATATCCTCGGCGTAGTAGGCTCGTGGCTGTGGCGCTCCATTCCAAACTTTTCGTTCGGCGTCATAGCTTGTCGGAGGCATAAAAACAGGTAATTCCATTCTTATAATTTTACAATATTTCGAGTGCGTCTTAACCTTATGACTATTTTCATTGAAGCACAAAACTAAACTGGAAAAAACCGTTTATGGTTTCTGTTTTTTTAAGGGCGCTTAAGATAACATACAAATTTGCAAGACGAGTTTTTTTAATACGAATGCTCAAAACTAGTTTCAGAGATTTTGTTAATTTATTAAATTTACTCATAGAGAGAAATATGTACCGACCTGATCACTTTGAGGAAATTGTTTCATTTTTGTTTTAATTTGTTTAGGGGGAGAGGACAAGATAGACTTTTTGCATAAATTTGATCACATCTTGCATAAATCTGATCTAATTCAAGTATTGGAAGTATCGAAGTTGCGTTGTAAAGGGGGAAGCACCAACCATGAACCAATTTTTAAGTCGAATTTCATGGTATTTTTCTGTTTAACAGAGTGTACATTCATTCCTTTACTTCAAGTAGTCTAAGGTATAAAGGTTGGAGATTGTCTTTATGTGAAATTAAGAACCCCTTAAAAGCCACAGACGCCAAGTGCCTTATATTGCTTACGCTTAGTTCCAAAATAATTACCGTCTTGACCAATGTCAAGGAAACGCGGCAGTCTCACAGTGTTATAAGAGTGTGTACCGCTACAATTGTCGCTTCGAGAATCACTGCTAGCTCACAATTTTGCAACGTTACACGACGTTAAATCTTTACAAGTACTAGAAGCTTTATCATAAAACAAACAAATTACTTGCACTTTTGAAAAACGGGGAATAATTAAAAAATAATATTTAATTATTATCATTAGTTGATTAAAATACGGGTTGCATTGCATTTTGCGTATTCACTAACAATTTATTAATCGTTAACAGCAACAATAGTTCTTATCTATGCGTGACCATTCTCGAGCTTGCCTCTTGTTGACATAAATTCCGCTTTTATTGCCTCTCTATCGATTTTTCCATTTGTATTACGTTTCAGTTCATTTACTATGATCGCACCGGCATGCAAATGCTTGTGTCTGTAGCTCATATGCGCTGCCACGTAGTCTACCACATCTTGTGCTCTCAGTGTGGATACATCAGGCCGTGGTATAACCGCTGCCGCTGCCGCATCACCATTAAAGTCGTTCCAAACACCGAAGACACACACCTCAGCTACTGCGCTCATTTGTAAAATAACTTTCTCTATTTCATAGGGATAATACATAAAATTTTGGTACTTCAGCATATTCTTCTTTCGTCCCACAATATATAGAAAATTATCGTCATCGAAATAACCCAAATCCCCGGTGTGATACCACCCTTCGCTATCGAAGACTTTCCGTGTCTCCGCCTCGTTGTTATAGTAACCAAGCCATTTAAGATTATTATTACAAAGAATTTCACCAATTTCATTTGGTCCCAGCGGATCGCCATTGTCATCCAGTATTTTCACTTTATTGCCGACGTTGACACGTCCAACTGAGTTCGGTTTCTCGTTGCAATGTATGTTTGTGCTGATACTGCCGTTCAGTTCAGTCATGCCGTATGCTTGTATTATTCGCGCATGCTTTGCAAATTTTGCTAATTTCTCCAGATATATCTGGGATATTTTACCACCGCTGCAAATGTAGAAGCGCACGCTCTGTAACGTGTCGGGTTTGAGTTCATTACATTCCACTACTGCCAATAATTGATTGGGTGCATGCATTATCGAAGTGATTTTATAGCGTTCAACAGCTTTTAAGAATTGCACTGCGTCGAAGGGTTCGTGCGATATGATCCTTGTCGCGCCGTAAACTGCGTTCATGATGAGCGTGCGAACACCTGTTATCCAGTCCAGAGTACTGTGTGAATATTGCACATCGTCAGCTGATAGGAAACTGCCGGCACCGTAGACTTTTCGGCTGTTGTTAATTATGACGGCTTTTGGAAAGCCTGTTGTGCCAGATGTACAAAGTATGGCGAGTACTTTATTACCATCGTTTTCGAGTTGCTTTGGCTTAAAGAAAATATCAAACGGGGTATTCTTTAATATGTCCAATATAGTCGGCACACCGTGTATGTGTTGACTCATCGTATAAATAAGCACAATGTTATGCAAACCTTTTGTTGCCTTTTTTATTTTCAAATAATCAGCACCACCATCACAGAAAATAATCTTCGGCTGTGTTGTTTTGTAAAGTTGTCTTATCATTTCCGAGTCATATTCGAGGGACAAAGCATGAAAAGCTGTCGTGTTAAAGCAGCAAGCGTAGGCGACAGCCGCCAAATGCGTTGTATTCCGTGCGATAATGCCGACAATATCGTTTTGACCAATCCCAATGTTTCGAAGGAAGATCGCCACACGTGTCGCATTCATCAGCAATTCACTGTTGTTCAAAACTGTATTCTCTGTGTAGGATATCTGTGCAATGTTTTTCGGATGCCGACGCATTTCCTCGTGAATGATCTCGCCTAGAGATATATCCTCGGCGTAGTAGGCTCGTGGCTGTGGCGCTCCATTCCAAACTTTTCGTTCGGCGTCATAGCTTGTCGGAGGCATAAAAACAGGTAATTTCATTTTTATAATTTCACAATATTTCGAGTGCGTCTAAACCTTATTACTATTTTCATTGAAGCACAAAACTAAACTGGAAAAAACCGTTTAGGGTTCCCGCTTTTATTAACGGCGCTTAAGTTAATAAATCATCAAATCAAATTTATAACAGTAAACAATAAACAAACCCGAAACGAAATCATCAGTCTTTATCAGTTTAAGTGCTAAACAAGTGCTTCTGAAAATATTTTATTCAGAGACATTCAAGTGGCAAATGGTGGTTTTTGACAGCCCGATCACTCGTAAATGATATTAAAAATGGAACATAATTACCAAAAAATTGATTTTTCTGTTGATGTCTAAAAAATAAATGTAGAAATATAATTTTTTTTATTGATAATAAACAATTGTTACTTATATAGTAATACTTATGTTCAATCAGTTTTCTTTAGAGGAATTTGTTCTAGGAAATAAAAACGAGTTTATTTTGTATTAAAGTTAAAAACATCAATTATTTTGATCATGAGTGTATACATGTAAATGACAATTGTGCGTATAGTGCACGACAAATGGTCACTGTGACCATAAGCAGTTGAAGAAGAAGATCCTCGAAAAAGGTCGTCGATATTCGATGATCAACGAAAAAGGAGCAACAACAATGCGCAAACGGTGAACGTGGGTAACTTCAAACGACAGACGGTCCGCTAACTAAGCTTGTCTTAATCATTAAACATGACTTAATTCAATATTAAATACTTAATAACTATTATATATTATCTTAATAATAAAGCAAAAGCCCACACATATTTGAAATTTTTTTATTAGAATATTGAGTTGCATAGTTTTAGGGTTTGCTCGTTACGTATAATTTTGTCTGTTTTAGTTCATATTAACTTATTTAAAATGATTGATTAACAATCATTTATTTTTCTGCAAATATTAAATTTATAAAATTTAAATTAATTCAAATAAAAAAAATATATATATAAGCAATTAACATGGTTACTAACCGTCGAATATTTTAAATTGAGCAAAAAGAGTTGCCAAGTAAAAAATATGGCAAATATAGTAAGGTCATGCAACTATACAAATTGCATACATTTAGGCATTATTGTCTAGAAACAAATATATGAGTTTTAAAAAATTAATTGAAAAACAGTTGAAAATTTTGAATAAAACTAAAACATTTTTAACCTTATAATGCATATATGCTTCAATTTAAATACTTCAAAAATATTAGAGTTCAGGGGTTCCGTCCCCCCACCATCAGCCACTCTTCAACCTTTGCACTGAAAAACAAAACCAAAGTGTGTAAAAATTAATGAGCCATCAGATTTAAAATTTAACTTAATTATTTGAATTTCCCCTTATATTCCAAGCACGCATAAATTAAACAGTTGGCCCAACGTTTTCGACAGTATCAATTTATTAGCAGATTGAATAAATGTTGTTGTTCAATTGGCATATAACTGTTTTAGTCGGCCTTGTTTTTGGCATGGAAATCTTTAAATCCACAAATGAAGCTGTTGGGGACATAAGCGTTGGTCTCATCACGTTTCCCGCTCAGGCATGCTCTTGTGCCAATCTGGCTTGCATTTGTTGCCAAAAGATTTTAGTAGGCATGGCTAATCTGGGCAAGACCCGTAAGTATGCGAATTAAAAGAATTAAGGAATAATAAATTTTTCCAAATTTATTTTCTGGGTTTGATTGTTAGTTTGCCTGCTGTACAAAGGATCGCTTATGGATGTTACCGTTGATGTCACCATACAGTTGGACAGCAACACCGTTGCCGAGTTCTCATTGAGCCCCAATACGCCACCAACTCAATGCATACCAGTGGTCACACAAACGCTTCTTGCCATGTGTGTCGCCTTCCACGACATCAGTTTGATCGGCCTAAACGGCTTGAATATCTGCTCGACAGTTTACACCAGCTTCGTTTCAAACCAAATATTTTCTTTTAATTTTCCGTGCGTCAAACTCATGCCCAATGGAATGACTTTGATGCAACAATGAGTTAAAGAAACACAAATACATTTTAAATGCTTTATTGATTTTTTTAGCTTTTATCATTGTTAGTTGTTAAGTTTACTAGATTTATATTTAAGCATTTAAAATAAGGCGTGCATATTTACATTTTGTTCTTATAGCAATTCGATTGGATATATTTATTTATATATGTGTGTATATTTATGTAATTAAAGTGAAAACTATTAAACAAGCAAGATAAAACGAACAAAAAAAAAGTAGACAGTGATATATCGCGCGTGATTATCATAAATGAAAAGCAGAAAACAGCCAATCTTCACACTAAAGACGATAAAACTAATTAACATAAAAGGCGTTTGGTTGAAACCACGTACGCTCACGCACTCACATGCGCTAAGAACCTTAAGAAAAACCCGTCAATCCTCAACCCGATACAGCATAACAAGCGTCACGTGCCACGACCTGTTGCCATAATTGAAATCATTTACAAAACTTACAACTAAAAAAAAACGCTGAAGATCACACAAAAGGCTCTTAAAAGCTACGACGTTACTTAAGAATTGCATTTGCAGCTCGAATTCAGCTTAGATTAGTCATCTACATTATATATATACTTTTTGAGTGTATAAAGTGCTACAAAGTTATAGTAAATAGATGGTCGTCCATTTGATTTTCGGCACAAACTTCTCGCCCCTCAAATTGTCGTATTCAAATCCGTGTTAGCCATCGGAACCGCTGCGACATCGCCAACAATTGCTTTGCACATGACCATCTTGACTCCGGCGAAGAAGTCCGTGATGTAACATCATGTGGGACGTGGCGGTGCGGCGGCTTTGCGTGCAATTATGCCGGTCGTGTTGGTATTGGGTGGCGGTGGCGGCGCACTGCGCATACGTGGCACCGGCTTCACATCAAGTGGCTTCGGTAGCGGCGGCTTCTGTTGATGCAACGACGATGTCTGATTGTCATACAGTTTTGGTTGCGTTGTGATGACTTTCGGTATTGCGCCAAAGTTCTTCTGCATTGCCGTCTTGGCCTTTGTTTGTATGATGACATCGCCTTCGCCGCCCTCAGATGATACCGAATCGTATGACGAGGGCGTGGGCGAATGATGTCGCGTGTATGCGTTCGCTTCAACGTGTGTGTGCGTCAACTCTTCATCATCATCTTCAACATCCTCATCGTCCTCATCGTCGTCATCATCTTCGTCATCTTCTTGTTCCTCAAGCATTGTTCGGAACTCCTGTATCGAATCGTTTAGTGCCCAGAGCTGTGATAGTAATGAGAGATCCAATTGACGTAGACCATACTGAAGGAAAAAAAAGAAAAGAGTGAGAATATTAAATCAAGAGAAAGTATGAATATTAAATGTGCGTTATAAGCAGAAAATATCAAAATCAAATATGCGACACTCGTCACATTTTGCGGCCATAAGAGGCCAACGCGTTCTTGACTTTTCACTTCTCTCTCGCTCTCACACATTTTCGAACACCAACGCGTTTATTGGCCGTGCTTTATTGCAACTTTCGAATGTGAACGCCAAACGTCAGCAATGGTTTATGTAAATTTCTATTGATTGACAGCGCCACCCAGTGACGCACGCAGCCGCGCGGTACCACCACGGCTTAAAACGCTCAAGTCAGCATGAGCTCGAAGCTGTTGCGTCGGCGCGCACAAGCGTAGATTTATGTGCGTCGGCGCATTTAATTGAATCGTGGCGCCGTGATTTGCTTCAACGAATGCTAGCCACGCCCCAACAGAATAAGACATTTACTACAAAACCGATGAAGGAGGAAAATTGTGATTTACAAACGCCTAGGAAGGCGAAAAAAAAATCAAAATAAATTGCTGGAAATGAAGGTGTGCAAAGGTCATTAAAATAACATTACATGAAGACATGTAATTTTCAGTCGATTGACTTAATTTGGCTTCGTTTACAAATAATACTCTGACCAAAAAAAAAATAAAAATCACTTAAAGTAACACTTGTTCAACTGATTTTTGTGCTGCAATGCTTTTTCTGCCCTTTTAAAAGCGAAATACATATTCGGCGCACTGGCTCGGCATCCGAAGCATTTCACCTAAAAACCGCTGACATTTCCCTTTAGCATCCATCAATGTCTGTGATAACGTCGGCAATTTGTTAAACACAATGCAGCA
Organism: Phortica magna; assembly: GCA_037044515.1. Lineage (NCBI taxonomy): Eukaryota > Metazoa > Arthropoda > Insecta > Diptera > Drosophilidae > Phortica > Phortica magna. The sequence continues at coordinate 7,209 of JBAMBP010002665.1, forward strand.
GCGCTTTTGACATTTAACACAGTTCAGTGACATTTGCTTAACGCTTCGCTATGATTAGCATACATTTTGGTGTTGCTAACGTCGCTGCATTATTTTTGTTTGTTTTTGTTTTTTGTTTCTTGTTTTAAAATAGCACCACATGAAAAGTTGCCGCTCGACCGCAGATCTTAGAAACGAAACAACAACAACAACACAAACAAGACAACAAACAATGGAAAAAGCAACGACAAAATTCATTTTACGCTATGCGTTTGAAAATCATAACATCGAATTAAATACAACTTTTCGTTGTTATTGTATTATTTTTATATTTTTAGGCAGTAAAATGAAGTAGACATGCAAACTGTAATGGCTTGTTTTCTGCGCTTGTGGCCAAAATGAAAGTCCCCGCTGCACATTCTGTCTGTCCGTCTGTCTATCCATCTGTCCGTCCAGCTGTATGGCTGCCTGTCAGTCTGTCAGACCGGCATGTCGAGTAGGAAGGAAAAATCTCATTTGTCAATTAATATCGCCGCATAATATCTGCAAATAAGTTTCCAACTTTCTGCACGCGTTCACAGTTTCTTAGCCAACTTAGTTCGGTCGCCAGTTCGCTTACTCACACACTCACTCACTCACATTTACAACCTCACCTCTTCGCCGCCGCCATGCAATCTGATATGACGCGGTTTTGTGCCAAACCGACTGACGTTTAATATGTAGCGGCTTAGAAATGTCTTGGTTAGAAAAATGCCGCTTCAGTCGCCATTTTTCTTTAATCCTTTCGTGTGAGTGTAATAAAGTTGTTGCTGCTCATTTGCACTAATTTTTCATTGACTAAGCAATTTTTTGTTGTTGCTCACGGCGGAAATGCTTTCCAGCTGCCAACATTAATTCAACTTGTATTTGATTTAAAAAAAACAAAAACTAAAAAAGAAAATGAATAAAACCATTTTTTTGATAAGAACAAATGCCAATTTGTAAGCAATCAAAACCAAAATAAAAAAAAAATGTACGTATTTGCAATTCAAGTCACGTTTGAGTAACATGTTTTTTTTTTCCATTCACTGAACACTGAATTATTCTAATTAAGCGAACTCAGCATTTCGGCCTCACCAATTTGCACACATTTTCCGTGGACTTACATTGAAATCCAATAAGAAAGTAACATTAACAGCAACAAAATCGGCATTTAAGTCAATGTTAATGAGCGTTTAATTGGCTTAACAGCCAAGACCAAATGGTTATTTTGCATACTTGATAGATAGCAAGAGTGCTAAAACGCAAGTGACATTTGATTTGAATAATTAATCATTTCTTTAAATAGCTTATAGAATACACACCCACACAGCTTTAGACAACAATGTTAACCGTATTAGGTTTCCTGCTTGGGCGTTCTAACAAGTCTTTGACGCCATTGGCAAGTAACCGAGACTGCTTTGCTTTGGCACACTTATGGCAATTATTTCCGCATTGGTTCTCATACCAATAATAATAATAATAACTCTGTATGAGCGTTGACAACAACTACAGCAACTACTGAAGTACAAGCAGTGCGCTTATGCTGCTAACGACATGTCTTTGTTAAGTCTCCTTCTATGCCGATTCATGGTAAGTTTAACATATTCAAAGAAAATTATGTTCACTCATTTCATATTCTCTTAGTAAATTATTTACGGAAGTCATGAGCGCATTTTGTGGCTTCTTTGATTGCGCGCCGTTGTAAAGAAAGAAACTGACATGTAAGGCGAAATTTAATAGGTTCATAAAAACAAAATACACGAAGAACACCACGGGACACTTCATTATAAAAATGGAAACCAACCTAATACATGCCTAATACATACCGTAAAATAGACTAAAAATTTGTATTTTTTTTTATGAATATAATAAAAATTATGTTTTTGTTTTTAGCCACGACATTTTTATTGGCAAAACCACACACGCGACTTGTGTGTAATATTTTCTAATTACGCAATAAAAATAATTGTCATGTCAGTCAGACCGACTTGGAAAACACAACTTCAATGAGAATGCAAAAACGGCATAGACAGCAAAACGAGAAAAAAAAAACCAAGTAGAGGCATGGGTAAAACTGGTCAATGTCAGCAGAGAAGAATCGCTATGAAATAATCAAAATGTAATTTCATTTAATCAGCGGCGCGTTTAATGCCACACATGACAACGCTGAAGGCTGATGGGCGTAAATGTCAGTATTATGCGCGAAACAAAAAGAGTTATGAGTGACCATAAAGTGTCTGGCAGCAACTTGAAGATGGCTTGTTCTTGACACAAACGTACAAAAACAAACTTCAACACACACACATGTGCATTAAATGCAGGCAGTCTGAATGGCATGTCATTGCATTTCGCCAAATCACACAAATTTGCATTAATGAGCTCTTGAATGAGTTCTAGTCTTCATTTTTGCGTTTTTATTGTTGGCATAGCATTTCCATATACACAGAGAAAAATTTGAGAAAAAAGAATTTCCAAAAATTATGCAATTATTCTAAAAAAAAGTCAAGGAAATAATTTAAAAATATGATAAACCCGAATTTGTTGGCTTAGAGAAATTTCCTTTAACTAATAAATTCAATTTTGATTCACATTTCTTTTTTTTCAGTGCAAAATGTTGATTGCCACACGCACGCAATCACGCGTGCCACAAGCACAGCAATAACAGTTCTGCTTCTTTGTTGTTTTTATTTTCTTGACGACATGCGCAGATGACCTTAGCAATTAACACTGCGCTGCGCTGCTCGGCGCTGTTTTGTTGCACACTGCGCTCCCCAGCGCGTTTCAGCAGCAACATCTTTAACATCATCATCAACAAGCCAGCAACTTTTCACTGCGTTCATCAGCTGCAGCAGCAGTAGAAATTCTATTTTGCAAGCGCATAGAAGAAAAATCGTCTTAGCAAATTCAATTTGCCTGCCAGCAGAAGAGCAACGCAGAGACGAAGGCGAAAACAAAGTCTTATTGTCTGCCGCGCTGCCACTAACGGACGACACTGTGCATCTGAAGGTAGCGAAATGCAATTAGTTGCGTCTGAGCTCATTTGCAATAATATTGATTTTCAATTGTACAAAATATCAAAGGCTGCTAATGTGCTTTCATTTTCCTTTGCTGCGATTTTGCGCTAATTTTCTCTTTCTGTGGTTTGTAGAAAATTATACACATTACGCATAAAAAAAAAAAAAACACAATATTTAAAAGCCTCAACCGAAACAGCAGAAACCTTAAAAATGTTTGAAGACAAGCGTCTCACAGCTTGCGTAGAAATGTGAAAGATAAACTTATAAATGTGCAAAGACATTGACATGCAACAACTGCGGCGACAGCTCGGCAGCTCAGCAGCTGATGCTACATGGCGCACAAGTCGCTTAAGCTTATTTTTAGTTTACATATTTTGTTGTTTTGATTTTTCGCGTTTATGGCACATCAAAACAACCATGACAACAACAACAACAACAACGCAACCGTTTCGCATTTGAATTTTGTATTCTTTTTTTTTGTTTCTCACATGCGGCAAACTTCAAATATATTTGTTGTTGCGCACAATGAAGCGTGAACTTGCAACGCCATCGCGGTCAATGCTGCCGCAATGCTGTTGTACATGTTTTGCCGCATTGTTGTTCTAGCCAGAATGTTGTTGCCTGCTACAGCAACAGCAACAACAACAGTGCAACGGTGCAAAACGCAAAAATTGCGTAGATTTATGCGGAAGCAAAGAAAAGCCACAGACATTGCAACAGCAACAGCAACAGCAACAAAGAAATAAGGAAGAGAATTCTCCTGATAATCGCAAATAATGCTGATGCTGCTCGCTTGCTTGTTGTTTCACTTAGCAGCTTTGAGTTTATTGCAACCACGGTTTTATTTCTGTATGCGCAATTAAGCCGACTGCAAAGTATCTTGCCTGTTGGCACCTCAATGCGGTCTCAATACTATGCCTTAAATACCTTAAACTGATTCGGCATGCAAATGACTTCTTGTGCTGTTATTACCATTTCACATTATGAATTTTCAACCAATACTTTTGTATGAATTTACACACATACATATATACTTGTATCTGTATCTTCACTAAATACGAAACAACAAAATCGCAGTCTTATTAGCATGCAGAGGAGTACAGCGATTGGAATTGAAAGCACCAAACATGAGCAAGTGCAAGCTTTTGCCAGCGTAATAAAAGATATTCGAAAAAAAAAGTGAATACATTTTTCATTACACTTTTTGTTTTCGCAATAAAAGGCACGTAATAAAAAAGTAAAAAGAATGTGATTCACAACTATTTGCATTTCAGCTTGCCAGCTTTAATTTTATTTTTCACTTTGTTTTGTGTTGAAGAACGTCACTTTCGGCTCATGTCAAAGCCGTGGCAGCAGCAGCAGCAGCAGCGACGGCGGCGCTCAGACGGCCCAGAACGTCGCCAATTCATTCGACGTTGCTGAGCTTTTGTACATACATACATATCTGTTTGCCACTTGCGCTTCGGATCATGTCTTTGTCGTATTGAAATCATTTGTGCGACGTGTGAGGAATGCCATGCCGTAAATATACACGCTCAGCTCAAGTCGTGCTGAGTAGCCTGGAGCAGGACAGACAGACAGTCAGACAGACAGACGGACACGCTCAAAACGACTGCGGCAATCATTCTATAGTAATAAATTCGACATGTGTTTGCGACACTCCTCTAGAATTTTGCACGTTCGCCGATAAAATGTCTCTGATATCCTATGGCACATTCATATGGCACCAACAACAGTTAATCTAACGGTGAAATAAATTTGCATATTGGCGCAGATATCACAGAACACTACAAAAAAAACACAACAACAACAACAACAAAAATACAAATAACAGGCATAAAAAGCATATTAGTATTGGCGCTTATCTAACTCCCAGTGTCGATAAGCTGTCAAGGTGCGAGCGAGCCAACAAGCGAGTGGAAAATTTCATAGCAATTGATTTGAGTTATTGGAAAATCTTCAATAAAACGTACGCGACTCGTAAAATCTCAACAAACTTTACAAATTATAGCGCCTCGACAACAACAAAAAAGCATTAGAAATCAGGAAAAAAAAATTATTGCGCATTTTTCTTGAAACGCCATTAGCAAAAGCAAGTTTTTCAACAAACATGTCGGACAGACAGACAAAAAGATACTTCTCCAAAACCAAAATAAAGAAAATGGCAAGAAGCCGCATCAGTAGGTAACAAACTTATGCCCGACGCAATGAAATACTTGTATGTCTGTCTGTTTGTGCGTTTGCGTATTTGCAATAAAATATTATGCAATATTTCTTTGTTGTTTCTTGTTGGTTGATAGCTATGAAAACTTAACGAACAAAGAAACAATAATAAAATTGATAAATAGCTGTGGCAGAAAAGCTTCATGTTAAGCACAAAATACTGTTTGCCGTGTACTTGTCACAAGAAACTTGTATAGAAGCAGCGGCACAATGAGCCAAATCACGCATCTACAAAACAGCAACCAAACCAAGAAAAGCAGAGATAAATCTCAGCCACAAATTTAGAAAATATTTTTGGCAACAACATTTCAATAAGCGTTTTGTTGAAGTTTCTCTGCCTTGTTTGCGAAATAGAACACTCACCCATAACGCAGCAATTATCTTATTGTTTTTTACAAAAATCATTATGAAACATATTTAAAAGTCTGCGAAAGTAACTGTTTCCTTGTCAGTTTCCTGTGATCTATTAAACACTTTCGAATCGCGACTAAAAATCTATTTCCATCACCCTCAGACACAACGTGGCAGCTAATAAAAAGAAAAACATACAAATACAAAAACAAAACAGCAACAAAAAGCAGAAATTTGTCATTGCGTGATTTATTTAATGTAACTGCTGCAAGGTACATTGTTATTGCAAAATATTGCCGCCAAACTAATTTTAAGTTTGAAAGCGATTCGTACGCTGCTCCCTGCTAGCAGCCAGAAGCAAGCAGCAAGCAATAATGCTTGCCGTGAACGCTCGCTCGTAGTAGAGTTGTGTTGAGTCGAGTTGAATGGTGTGTTGTAGTGTCGTATGGAGTGCAATACAGTTGTTGTGTTAGTATGGTTGGGGGCGGTGGTGGTGGCGGTGGCGACGTCGGTGTTTGCGGTTGTGGCAGCTCCGATGACGGTGCCCCTATTTGCCTTTTGCCATTTTCTAATTGCACAAACGCCCCAAGAAGTGCGCACAACATAAAACAGAAACGATAAAGTCAGAAAGTCAGAGACGGTGTGTGGCGTTGGGGTAAAATAGTAGAGAAGACAATCACATTCGAATCGCATCGCATGCGCTAATTTTGTAATTTGTGTGCAACTGTCAACGCGACTGGAGGAGCGTCGAACTTTCACTCGAACGTTTTGTGTACCCACGACAATAATGACAATGACGACGGCGACGACGGCGACGGCAATGGCGATGGCGTTGGTGATGATGACGACAACAGCGACAGCGACAGCGACGACTGCCAAAAGTGCAATGGGGAAATAGTAACAATGCTGTTGCATGCACACTCGTATGTATCTAGATGCAAACTACTATTAAACACATGTATGTTAATTTTGGTGGCACCATCAGGCATTTGAACAAACCGAACCGAACGGAACGGCACTGAACGGAACCGAGGCGAACGTATCGCCTCAATGGAGGCAGTCAAATCGAGCTGATTACCCACATTTTGTGTTGAAAGTTAACTTTGCCTTTGTTGCCTATCTGCCGCATGTCTGCCGTTGCAATTGCTGCAATTGTTGCATTTGTTGCAATGGTCATGATGCTGCTGCTGCGGCGGCTGCATGTTTTTCGCCTATAACTCAAGCACTTTGCATGACTATTTGCTGTTCATTTACCACGCTCGCTGCATTGTCATTTTACATTTAATTTGCAATCAATTTGAGTCGTAAAATTTTATTAATTTACTGATTTGCAGCCAAGGTAAATAAAGGCAAAAAAAAAAACAAAAAAACAACGAAACAACGAAAAGATACAACTTCCATACATGTTTTTAATGAGTCATTTGAACACTAAAACTAAACACGATCTAACATTGCAGTCGACAAAGACAAAAGTATTTGCAGAACGAATGCAATTTAATACGCTTGGCATTCAATAAAAGTGTTTGCCACACCTTTTTAAAATGTTACAGATCCGTGCTTTGCATTTAAAGGTCAACCCGATTCTACAGAGCAATTAATTGTTGTTGGTCTTTATTTCTTTAATTTTACTTTTTTTATGACTCTTGCAGGCAGTAACTTTTTACGGCACCACCCAATGAGCTCACAATTATATTTAATTTTCTGCAAACTATTCACTACTTTAAGCAAGTTGTGTTGAGCAATCAATAGATTAAAAAATAAAATAAAAAATTAAATATCTAATGGCAATTTAAATGTTTCTATCAGCAACGTTTATCTGCAATCGAATCGAATCAAGTCGACTTTGGCATACCTACACTTGCCTACAGTCTGTTGAGCTTTCGTTGCGCACAAACTTGATACACATTTCCATATGACTTTTGCACTGATTGCGCAGCATTTAAAAACAGTTCTCATGTTCTACTTTGCGCCCACAGCAACATTTGCATAAAAAATACATAAATTGTGGCGCTTTTGTTACACAAGTTTGTTTAGCCAACAGACGATGTGCATTCGAGCTCGGCTTACTAGCTTACTAGTCGAGCTTATTTTCACAAATTTGTGGCAACATTTGCGCATTTCCACCAATTTCAATAAGCCACAAAAATTTATTGCGGTCTTCAAGCGGAATTCGGCTTCAGCGCTTCACCTCGCTGATTGCCTTTGTGCGAGCGTTGAATTTATTAACCACTATTTTTTTTTTGTTTTGCATAATATATAAAGAACAGTTTGCTATGTTTTTGGGTTGCCAACAAAACTTGTCAAACAATATGTACCATACTAGAGCAGCTTGGATATAAAATTGACGAGTCAGACACATGGCTGCCAAACAAAAATAAATCCACTCAATGTGCATCCGCCATTTTATTGTTGTTGCTACAATTTGCGCTTCTATTTTCAACAGCCTCAAATTAGCGAATTACTCGAGCGTTGAAATGCGTAACCAGCGCGCAACTCACTTTGGGATCATTATCCCCGTCACCCCCACAAAAGAAGTACAGACGCCATTTCACACTCAAGTGCACCGCGCATGCGTGCCAAGCCAGACGCGGCAGCCATCGCTTATCGCCATCTTGCGGCATTACCGAAATGCTTCTGTAGCCGAGACACAAAGAAGATGAAGACTTTTAAGACATTCCGCCCAAAAACGCAAGTGGTTCCAGTCTACGTGCTACGCTCAAAACGATATTTGGCGCTTCAAATGCTCGAAAATGTGTTTTTTATCTTTTTTTGAAAGCGCAGGTCTTGATGACTCCATGCAAGCGCCCATAAGCAAAGCTCTGTGGGAGGCATGAAAGCGAAAACGAAACGAAATGGCACTCAGGTGCAACAATAAAAATCGACGACGGTGTCTTGTCACTTGTTAATCGCTGTCACCGTCACACAAGCTAAATTTATTGTGTGTGAAATTATGTAATGTTTTCTATTTTGGTAACAATTTCCTGTTGCTTTGTGTTAATGACTGCAAAGTTAAAACTAAAGTGCGATTACCAAATATCTATTGGAACGTCAATTACTTAAAAAAAACCTTCTAGCTACTTTCATAATTGTATAAATGATATTCTATAGTAACAACTAACAATCGTTAAAAAAAGTAATTACATTTTTTCTTATGTTTATTATCTATGTAAATTTATACCAAACGGATGTATGATTTTTATACCCTGCACATACAGTGGGTCAGCGTATATTGAGTTTGTTTCAGACCAAATATATGTAACACCAAGAAGTAGGGGTGTACGAACCTACAAAGTATGTTTATTCATGAACAGAATGACAAAAGAAGTTGATCTAGTCATGTGCATCAGTCCGTCCGTCTATCCTCACTAATGATTTCGGAAACTGTACCGATTACTTTTTAAAAAGGTCATAGCTCAGACACCAGAAACCGCTCTATAAAATGTCGTTCCTTAACTTTATCTCTTTCGCATCATTTCCTCTAATAAAAGTTTCCTTAAAATTGCTATATCTCCTAAACTATAAAACTTATACAGGTGAAGCAAAAATACGTCTTTAAAACTGCATACCAGAAATTTCCCCTCTCTATCTCCCCTTTTTGCAGCGTATTATAATGTCGAGTATACTTAACTGTTCCACCCTCACTTGTTAATATTAAAACGTCAAAAACACTTACATTTTTATGTTGAATAATAATTTTAAATTTAATACTTGCATAAATCAGCTTAATAGCTGATTAAGCGGTGTCTCTTATGGAGTTCGGCACATAAAAACATGGCTAAAAAAAATCGTATTTCCTATTAACTTTGCTACGTGTATGGAAACATACATAAAAGTAAATTGATGCAAAAATGTCTGTTCATATGCTAGTATATAACTTCAACCAATGATTTAGTTTTTTTTTTCATTTACTTGTTTAGTTCAACTTCGACTTTTTACAATTTGAGGTTGCTTGTTTTTTGTTTTTGTCAGTCTTTGCTAATTTTAAAAGCAACTTCCCCATTGCACAAATGCAATTCCTCATTCTCCAAAGGGCATTGCTTTCGACTGCGACGGTTTGTTATTTTTAATTTGAACATTTCTATTTCTAGATTTATGCACATTTGCCGCTTATAGTACAAAATGTAGGCAAAAAGTGCACCTGCAAATGTTGCTGCCGTTTCCATATGTGGCCAACGAAGCGGCGCATGGCAAAAACGCCAACAACAACAACAAATGGACCCGAGTCCACATCGACTAGCATATATCATTAGTGGCCCATGACAAGCATAAAATGTATGAGTCTGCTTCTGTTGTGTGATGAATTCGTTTCGCATGCGAAAAAAAAAAAACTTTACCAAGGAAAAAAAAATTGTGTTTTTGGTTTGCGGATAAGAAGGGCTCACGAACCTTTGACAGTGACCGAACACAAAAGCAGCTGCAGTCTACCTCTTCTTGCGCTTTTTTTGTTTTTGCGTGTGTGATATAATAAAACCCGTCACTGACATTGGTTCCATTCGTTGGTTTCATTACCAAATAAGACTTTTTCCTTAATTTTTTCCATTTATTGTTTTTCTTTTTTTATTTTAAGGTTTGCAGTGAAATGATTTAATCAAGATATTTTACATGAAAAAATATCTTTCAGGTGTGTCAGACTGCAACACATTATATGTACTTCATTTGACGGCCGTTTTTGCGTAGCAGCTATTGACCCCACAGCGTGATTCATCGGAAGAGCAATCGAAAAGGCGGTGCTATGCGCTTTAGACACGGCCAGCGAACCAGCGCAGTTGAATGGCCCATAAACTGACGGCTGAGTGTTAAGCAAGCTGCACCAATGCATTAGTATCGCGTTCAGATACGCGTTCAAGGCATGTTGCTTGCAAACACCAAGAGTCTACAACTAAGGCAAATTCTAAGCAACAAACAAAAAAACAACAAAAAAAATAGAGAAATAAATCTTGTACATAATAAGGAATAAAGAGGTACCAACAACAATACTGGCGTTCAAAGCGAAAGTTAATTTCGGAAAAGCATTTGGTGCCCATTTAGGGTTTCGCTACGCTCTGGGAATGGGCATTCTTTAACGACAGGCGTCGTTGATTAAGGCAAGAGCCTCGTTAGGTGAAGTCTTTTCAAGGCCGTATTCTGATCGCCATAAAAACTCATTTCACGCAACGATGCATTTTATGTGCAACAAACGTGTTAGCCTGAGTTAAGCTTGGTGCATCAACGGCCACGAAGCTACTTATATAAAAACATTAATGCAGTTTGTACGCTCAACACATAAATTTAATTTTAGCTTTAATCAACAGCTCAAATAGCTAATGCCTTTCTTCAGTGCTGCTAATGCGCATATATACATTATTTTAAAGACAAGCCAATAAAATGAGGCAAAAATCATGCAATTTTTTGTTGTTTCTTTTGCAATTTGCTCTGATTAGTACCTCAGACATTTTAATCTGTTCGTTGCGATGCACATTAATTGCATTATTTTTAGTTTTGCTTTGTTTTTTTGAATCAATGTTTAACGCTGCTTGCTAAAAGCATACCATAAGTTCAGGTCTTAACATAAACTACTTTTAAAATGTCTACAAGAAAACCCACTCATTCGTTCTCTTTTCAATTATTAACAAACATTGACAGTTACCTAAAGTGCCTACAAAATTTAGTTGCTCTTTTTGCAACCCACGCGTTATAAAAATAAAAATAAAACAACAACAACGACAACGACATAACAAACAATTTGAAAGCTGATCTAATAAAGTTAACAACATGAACAGCAAAAATTGTTTGACCTTCAGAAAATATTCACTTTCGATTTCAATAATTGCTCACCGAAAGCAAAAACAAATTCCAATTCCACACACACTTCGCTGCATACAAACAGAAACAGTATCAATTTCTTTGCTTTATGAAATGATTTGAAATGCTTTGTGAATTTATGAGTTCAACAATTGAAAGCGCAAAACCGCGCAGAGACAATTAAATTACATACAAGTATCTTCGACAGTATGAATGTATCTGCACAAAGCATTGAAATTTGCCTTAATACATAATTGCATAGCAAGCAAATTGAGTAGCGAACAGTCATAAAGATCTAAAAAAAAAAAAATAACATCATTGAAACGACGACTTGAGTCGTTAATCATTCAACCGCAACCTTTTTTTTTTTGTATTATTTAATTTTTTTATTTTCTTCTTTTTTTTTTGTAACAAAAGCGGCAGGGGTGTGTTTAAGGCGGTTGGTTAAAATGGTCACTTGCTACCAATGACCAACTATTGAAATATGTGTGTTATTGGGCGCGCAGCAGCGGCAAAAAACCGTCACTTATAGTTGACTTTGTCGGCGTTGAATTAGTTGGCCAAACTCAAGCCTGAATGGTAATTGCAAAAAACGTTATTATACTAACAAATTAAACATGATTATTGGCGTGTTCAAGGCGTGAATTGGCTCGTGTATAATATTTTTAGTTCTTTCACTATTTGGCGCACCTCTAAAATTATACAATACAAACGAGACAAAACAAAAAAAAAAAACATTAAAAGAATAAAATATATTTAAATTAAGATAAATCTAAATTTTAATCAAAATACTACTTGTAGTTTTAGATACAGTCATCTGCGTACTCAAAGCGCTTTTCCAACACATATAGCGTTCTTTGCAGCAACTAAACGAACTGTTTGACCCATGCCACACACATTTTTTACTTTGGTTCACATTTTATTATTACACAATAACTCGCAACAATTGATCTTGTTTGCATAAAATTACGAAATTCGATAAATGCTTTTGCCTGATTTAGTTTTTTTTTTCTTTTTCTTAGCCATATTGAAACCATAAACTTTGTTGCCATGTGACGCTGAGAAAAACTTAACGAAAATAAGGCCAACATTGCAATTTTTACGTAAAAAAAAAAAAGAATAATGTCTGGTAAATTTCGGTTTGTAGCGGTATATATTTTGTTAGAAGGTGCTTTAACTCAAGATTGCAAGTTGACTTGACTTGACTTGAGCGTCGATTCGATTCGAGTCGAGTCGTGTGGCACAGAGTCGTGTCGTGCTGAGCTTAAACCGCCGCTCCTTTTCTGTTTTAAATCATTAGTTTTTCTTTTTAACATTTTTTTTTTAACACCTCCGCTTACTGAGCAAAAGTAAACTCAGACAGCAACAACAAAATAAACTGCAATATACAACAGGTTCTTTTGTGCAACAAAAGGTCGCTGAAGTGGACTGAGTCTGACTTATTTGCAAACGATGCAGAAAAAATGTTTAAAGTTGCTCATGTACGTTGAATTAAAAATAATTCTTAAATATTTATAAATAAATAAACAAGTTAAACAAAAAAAAACCACATATACACACAAAGCAAACATCAATTAAAAAATTACGCAGCCGTTCGTCAAATGTGTTTGAACAAGTTTATTTATCTTGACACAATTAAAATCGGTTTTGCAATTGCATATTACGTAAATCTAATGACGCATCTGCAAATCAGCAACGATTAAAAGATACAAAAACACAAAACTATATTTAATTGCAATAAGTAAGACAAGAAAATTACAAACCGTGTAAAAACATACAGACAGACAGACAAATTGAATGACAGACAGATACGCATCAAGCGACAAAGATTGGTCAAGAGCAATAAATATTAAAGCGTGCTTTACTGACATGTTGATAATCACGTCTGTAAAATCGAAAAAGCAATGGAATAAAACCATAAAACCGATGGAGGAGGCAAACCCAAAAATTAAAAACAAGATAAAAAATTTTAATTTAAAAAAACTTGTGACAGTTCGAATAAAACTAAAAGGGAAAAAAAAAAAAAAATATATATATATATATATATATATAATAATCCGTGAGTTGAATATCAGGTTAACTAGATTCATTTTTATTGCTACAATCTCAGTGCACAACGAAACCAGACTGAGCTGAGCGGTGCTGATCTGAGCTAAGCGGTGCGGAGCCGAGCTGAGCAGCAAACACAAACGGATATGAATGACATGATCGGCGCCTCCGCAGCTGATGTTTTGATTTTGTAGTTGATATACAACAATAACAACAACCACAAAAAGAAAAACACATCAAAAATAACTATGAAATTTTTTCAGTTACTTGAGTTACCGCTTGATGAAGTGCAATTATAAACTTGACTTGAGCGGTTGACCAAAGCAGCGTTGCTTGAGTGCAAAGTTTAGCGCGAACGTGGTCAGTACGGCAACTTGGCAAAAGACGTCTTGCGACGCTTAACCACACAATCACAATTGCCGAAAGCGTGCCTTGGACCGAACCGGACCGGACCGACACAATAGACACTTTGTTTTTGTTTTTGGGTCTTCTGTCTTGTGTTGGGTTATTATTAAAGTTGTTTGGCTTTTTCGGTGCCACTTTGACACTTTTGCTGTGTGCAAGTTCAGCAAAGTCCATGAAAGCAATAAAAAAAGTGTCAGTCGCCGGCATTGATAAAGAGCTCTTTTGCCTTTTTATAATTTTTAAAACAAATGCATATTTTTTTATGAAATTAATTTAAAATGCCAACGAAAAATAAGTCGCACGCGTTGTTGTACTTATCAACAGTATTTAAGCTGTTCATGTTTATTTAAATCAGTTCAATGCGCGACCGCAGCGATGTCAGAGTTCAAGACTTATTAACGCATAAATATACATAATCATTTCCAAAAGTGATCTCAACCTTTACCACTTTTGTTTTTTGTGTCACAGTTGTTTGAACTTTTCGGTTTGGTCAGCAAAATTACTTTCTTTTTCATTTGGTTGAAGCGAAAGAAGTTTGGAAAATGAGAGTTACAGATTAGACAGAAAAGAAAGTAGAAGCAAAGCCAAGTACCTAATTTGTCAAAGCGTTTTGCATGCAACGACGAAGTAAATAAATTAAGAAACTTTGCCCAACAAACATATTTACTGTGAATTTTTTATGTATTAATGCTGATGAGCAAATTTTGGGTGTGTTAAACAGTCATTAACAACAACCAAGAAGTCTTTTTAATAATAAGCAAAGCGCATAAATTCAGAAAAACAAAGCAAAAGAAAAAACTCACACGTGACTGTGCCAATGACACCAAAGCGTGTCTGACATACCAAAAGACAAAAATCAACAGTAAGGAAGAAAGCAAGCAGAAAATCAAAAGAAATAAAAACATTGAAAATACGTTTAAAAAAAAGGCCCAAAGCGCTAACAAAACAAAATTTTTTTTAAGGTCAACTCAACTCTTAATTCACTTTCGGCACACAAAAAAAAAAAATAAATAAAAAATCATAAAAAGAAAGAAGCAAATGCACGAAAATGATGTGCAAGTGTGAAGACAGCTGACAGCGCCAAAAAGAAATAACAAAAAACTAAATAGTAAGTAAAGAAAATCAGTCAAAACGAGTCAACAATGCGCATACGAATTCGGACAACGACTTGAAAACCATCAGTCAACGGAACGCCTCAAAAATCTCATCAGAAGGCGAAAGTTAGTGAAGTTTGACTTTTCAATTGCCATTTTGTTGCAATCCTCATTATTGCTGACGCTGCTGCAGTTGTTAATAAAATTGTTGAATTGTTGCTGTTGCTCACAATAAATTCTTCTGTTGATTAAGGTTGCTACTAATGTGAGATACTTCAATGAAGAATTCACTGAATTTGTTGCCTATTGACAAGTCATAGTATTTCTTTTATACCAAGTCAGCGTTCATTGAGTTGAGTTGCAGTAGCTACGACAGCAGCTGCGTCTTTGTAAACGAGCAACAGTAGCCCAACACTATATTAACTTAAGTGCAACACTAACACTCAAATCGCTTCATTTCCGACAATAATTTCTAATTTCACTTTTATGTTAAACACAAATCGCAGTCAAAACCAAAGTGAAATGCGCCAGCGATCGAACTCGCCATCACAACAGGCCGCGACCGTGGCTGGGGCTCGGGCTGGTGCTGAGACCGGCCAATACAATTCGAATTCTTGTTCAAATTAATTTCGTATGCAAATAACGTAAAAGTTGTAAAGCAGTGGTGGCAAAGCGCTGCTTTATGTATACCAGTCAGTCACTTACCATTTCTTTTCGCAGTGTCGCTATTTGCGCATCTAAAGTGCTTCCTGTCAGCGTAGCCGATGTTGTTGCTGCTGCTGTTGTTGCTGATGTTGTTAATGTTGTTGTTGCTGCTGCTGGCGTTGTTGCTGTTGCCGCTGTAGCTGCTGTTATCGATCGTGATTTGATTGGTGAGTTCGGTGTCGTTGCTGTAGTTTCGTTCTCATTACCGTTTGTCTCTGTTATCGTTGATTTATCGTTTTCATGTTTATCTTCATGATTATTAAGTTTGTTGTTGTTATCACTATCTTTTTGGCATTCTTGTTGTTTATTAGCATTGATATTATTATTCTCGGAATTTGCATCGACATCGCTAAGCAAACCGGAATCGGAGCCAAGCATTTTGTTAATGCCGCTGAGACTTTTTGGTAGAGGAGGCAAACCGGTGATTGTCATTACTCTGTAACAAAACAAAATAAACATAAACATTAATATTTTTTTACTGACAATTTGTCTTAAGAGTTAAAAAAAAAGGTTTTATTTTGTATAACCTAACCTGGGTTTTCTTAAAGAGCCATAATTATAACCCACAGCGCACTCACTAGATTCGTCGTCTCCATCATCATCATCATCATCACTATGACTATTTGCTGTCACACACTCCTCTTCATCATCTTCATCATCATCGCTTTTATACGACACATTGTCACTTTTATAATAGTCACCACACTGAAAACGCTGATACCATTTTGCCACAAATTCAGCGCTGGGCGCATGTGAACCAAAAGCACTGCGGCATTCCTCCAGTACCTGTGCGGGATACAGGCGCCTACGAAAACCGAAGAGTATGCATTGCTTTAGCTCCGCTTGTGTCGGCACAGGAAGCTGTGGCCTACCAGACATAATGAGGACAATAATGGGACAAAAGTCGAAAACGAGTGCTACATGCTGAAAATTATCAGTGATAAAAAGTTTTAATACCAGTGGCATCAGCGGCTGATGAATTGCACAAGCAAAATAGCAAATTTAACGTATGTTTTTCTCTTTCATCAAAACAAAGCCATGCCAAAACCTATTAGGAGTTGCAAGCACAAAGCAAAAACTGCACAGACTCAGCTTCGGGCGAAGCCAAAGCGAGACGTGTCTAAAGGAGCAAAGCTGCGCAATTGTTGCATTTCTCACGCATGTGTTTGTAGCCAAATTGCTACAAGTTTGTCGACAGTTTCTAATTTTCTAGTTTTTTGATTTTTTTTTCGTTTTTTTTTTACGTTGTCTGCGTTGTAGTCGCAATGTTCGCTTCACAGAACGTTGCCAGCATAATTCAACAGATAAGCTGACAGCAATGACATTTCAATCTTTGTTATTAGCACACTCGTTGGAATGAGTGACATGAAACCGCGCTGCGAAGGCCAGCAGCCAACATGCTTGCACATGTATGTATGCCCCCTCACTGGCTCTTTCCACCTGTATCGTTCGACTCTATCAGAACATCAGAATTTACAACACAGTCATTTTTCTTGCCAGCAACAACAACCGACACAAGTACAACAGCCAGCAAGTTTTTAATTTTTTTTTTTCGCCAAGAAATAATCATATACAAGTCGGCGACATTTACCCAGAATTTAATACAGAGGCGAATTAAGGTGCTGACTAAACATTAAGCGCTCTACAGGGCGCTTATAACATAGACGAATATGAATGCATACAAAATCAGACAACTTAAAATGTTTTATGTTTAACTTGCCCATGTCAATCTTACAGCATCGTTTGCATTGAGCATATGAGTTTTGTATAATATACAATTTTATTGATTTTTTGGTTTCATCAAAAACAGTTGCTTTTTGAAGCAAATCCGCGCCTGTAATGTAATAAAAGTGTATCCGCACAATCTAAGCCTGTTTAAACAAAAACCATAAAACAAGCCAAGTTATTAAACGCTCTTTCTTGTGATTGTTGTTGCTGTTTTTGTTGCAGCCATTGTCCAACGCAATCGTGTTGTCAATAAAAAACTTATACATTTAAACTTGTTTGTATTTTATCGCCAACATGTTCTTGAAATGCGCGTAACTCAACTGCAACCACGTTGACCCAGTTTGCAAACAAAACTAATCTGACAAGTTATACGATTTATTAATTATCTCGCTACAAAGTCATTTGATATTCGAACAAATCAAAGCTGAACTAACAAAACGCGAAATTAAGTTTTTAAAACAAAAAAACCACAACTATGACAACATTATAGCACAATTATCACGTTTAACAAAAACAAAGGAAAAAAAAGATGCAAGCTAAAATGCCAAAAGACTTAAAAGTCAACCAACGCCTCTGCTATCGTACCGACGAAACGACCGTTTCGACTAATATCTGTAATTTACAACAACAAAGAAATCATTAAAAATCATCTCAGCTTATCGAACTAATGCATATTTCTCAAAGTAATTTCTGCAATCAATTCAAGATTTATCGGTCACGGTTTTGTCGGAGATTTTACTTTGACTATGAATTGTTTTAGTTGCCGCAACTGTTGTTTTTGCTTTTGCTGTTGCTGTTGCTTTTACAGTTGGCAGTTTGGTTTGGTTTGGTTTGGTTGTTTAAGACGCTTATCCATTAGCCATTGCTATCGCTTCTGCTGGCGTAATTTGCAGTCTGTGCACCGCGCATTGGCGTAATAAAGTCAGCAAAGTCAAGTGAACTGCAAAAAGGCGCAGCGTGCCGGCAAATGCCTGATGCCACTTACTTATTGCATTTTGTGCTCGATAAACGAAACGTTTTCGCAATATTTAATTTGGCCTGCATTGTTCTTTTTCATTAGTTTGAAACTCATAAAAGTTTCCATTACTGAACCGCTGTTTTTAATTAGTTAATGGCATGGAAATTCATTTTATTTTTTTGATATCGTAAACTTAATCAGAAATGAATCATATAAAAGCGAACTGCGTTTGAAAATTACTTATGTAAATGTATGGAATATTATCTGTTTTATTATGAATCAGGAAAAACGTAAAAACATACATTAGTCTATTGGATAAAGTTAAAGTTTCTGAATTTTATAGATATTATTAATCAATTAGGCGCCAGTAATACCGGTAATGACGGAAGTATTATAGTTAATATCAAAACATCGCTGTCTCTCACGTGCATCGATAAATCCATAAAAATGATATTAAAACGCATCCCGAACAAAAACCTTATCAATTTGGCTTAATTTCAAATCTAAAGAACAGACAGAAACAAAGTTAAAGTTGGTATACTTCTGAGAATTTGGCACGTAATTCACCGATAAACAAAAAAAAAAGCGAAGACACCAAGAGAAATGTGATAACAGACGGTCTGTAAACTAAAACACAAGTTTGCATTAATTTGCAAATGAGCTTTTTTAACGCATTCAATTAGAAAAGCAGACAACATTAAAGAGGCAAACAGCGGTACGGTCGGTCAGACGGTCGGAGATTAAATAGCGCAGAGCTCAAGTTCATGAACAAAATAATCAAGAAAGAAAAATGTTTACTTGTGCAATTTTTTACGAGTATTTGATCAATTTGGAGATTCAACAATAAATAAAACACGTTTAAGATTAAATTAATTCTTTTTTTTTTTAAATTCATAATAAATCATTAATGTTACAAAAGATGTTTACTTGTCAGCTTGTGGGCTTCGCATCCGACACTACGATTATTAATTAAGCCAAAAAGTCTTGGCGCGAAAGTTCGTTAGCCTCAAATTCTGTTGCACAAAAAGCCGTCTTATGCGCCCCCAATAAATATTAAACATGTTAAATATAAAATATATTTTTAAAAGCATTTTCTACGCTATGTGCTAAAAACGGCAAATGTCGTCTCTAAATTGAGATTTCTCTTCGTGTGTGCGTATGTTTGTTCATTTAATTTAGTCGCTGTCAATTTCTGACGCTTCGATTTGGTTGCGGTCAACATCGTTTATGGCAGTAGCAACGCCTTTCGGGCATTAAATTGTGTGCCCACATGACTTAAACACGGGCTAATTTCAATACATTAATTAATCGCATAGCTTAAAAAACGTAGGCGTGTGACGATCAACGGCGGTGATCTCAAGCTTGTGATAAGCGTACGAAAAACAGCACAAACAACAAGAAAACATAATTAAAATGCACATTGCAAAACATCAGAAGTCTGATAACAACTTTTATTTTTAAGCCATAATATTTCCGCGGATGCAATCAATTTCTGAATCATGACCACAGAGCTGAGGGTATATTGGAGACCTTCAGAATTTTATTCATTTATTTTATAGCAAGAAAAGTACATTTATATATCTGTACATAATTATTGGAAATTTATTTATTTTATATTTCTTTGTAAGTTGGTAAGTAAACTTTGCGACATGCAATTTTGCTTTATTGCACACGATTAGCACATGCACGAACGACTTGATGCAGTTTTTTTTTTATTTCAAGCACTCACAAATAGAAAAATATTATTCAAATTTAAAAACGGAAATAGACAGAAAAACGAATGAAAAATGTTTATCTTGTAAAACGCGTGATAACGACAAAAATTCGCCAAATACTAAATAAAAAGACAGACAAACGGCAAAGATGATGACGACGGCGACTTTTCTTTCTTCGAATTACTGAATGAGCATTTTTCTCGCTCGCCAACTCGCTCGCATTCGCTTTGGCATGCCTTGCCTTGCCTTGGCTGAGTGAGTATAAAAGCGTGTATATTGATTTAATGAAAGAGGAAAACACAGGGTGCACCTTTCAAAAACAAAAAAATACTATTATTCATAATGGGTTTACACTGAACAAATGTCTGTGGTTTCTTTGATATATAAAACTGCAAGTTTTTCTAAAAAAAAACACAAACTTGGGATTTTTTTTTATAAATAACATGTCAGATAATTTTAGGCGTGTATTGCTCATTTATAATTAATATGCTAATTTTTTTTCAGTGTTGGCATGAAAAGTCAGCAAATTATGCCCAATATTTAATTTTGTATGATTTTATTTTTAGCGAAATAACAAAATAACACGTTGGGCTTTTTTTTCGGTGCGCACTCAACAAGAATTTCAATGAGCTTGCGAAGCAGCAAATTTAAATTAACAAAAACAAAAACAGAAACAGAAAGCTAAGAAAAACAAGGAAAAGTGTAAAAATTATGAGGAATTTCATTTCTTGTTCGTTTTTTAATATTCTTCAATATTAAAATGTGCCTCACACAAATTCGATTCGGCTGCGGTTTTTTTCTTTGTTCGCTCAAATTTATATTTGAGTTTTTTGTGTGTGTTTTTTTTCATGTTTATTTGAGATTTTTACGAGACTTCGTGTATATCCCTTGCAGTGTTGAAAGAAAGACGCGTGAAAACACACGAAAGCGCCAACAAAAACAATCAAATTTCGGAAAGCAGACAACACAGTGGCGTTTTGCTCAAAAAAATGGGTGCAGCAATTTAAAAATAAACTCACAGAAGCCTCCCTTTGAATGCGGCGTGCCCAAAAATATTTCAATAATGCAGGTGGCAAATTGGAGCACGGGTCTAAGGGAGGCCGTTCGGCACAATTGCAACGGCATGCGGCATGTGGCATGCAACGGGAATGCGGGAATTGTCAAGATGAGCGAGAAATGAAAACTTGAATGCAGCAAATTACAGCATTTCAGACACAAAGTGGCGCTATAAATCTCTTGAATTAATTATTTAATAAAAGCAGAAAAACAGCACTAACCATGGCAAGGCAACAACACAGCAGTGCATCAGTGGAAAAAAAATATCTCATGCGATTTCACGCATTCTACGTGCTTGGCCATAATATCAATAGTTGACCTAAAAATTTCTCAAAGTAAATATTTGTTCAACTGTGCGTTGCCTTATTATGTATGTGTATGTGTATGTGTGTGTATCTAGTGTGCCTGAAACTCTGCCACAGCGAGAAGAAGCCATAATTTGTTGCAATGCGAGAATTTATTGCATTGGCCAACAATGCCAACAATGGCAACGTCAGCGATGTCAACGATGTCAATGATGTACAAAATTCCTGTTAGTTTTAGATTTAGGTTTCAGTATTCCAAGCATGAATCATATATGAGTATTGACTTTGTGTCACAACTTCGTTGCTGCAGTTTGGTCTACGCCTTTTGGGGCTTAGGATTTATGATTGATCTAAATGAGACATTTTAACGAAATGGCAATTTTCGTTTAAAAACTACAACCAAAATAATAAATTAACGTTTTTAAAGTGAGATCAGATTTAAGATCAGTTTCAAAACAATAAAAACATAAAGTGAAAATGTTTTCATAGAAATCTTGAATGTTGTTCAACCAAAGCGGGTGGCTAATTGTTGATATTCTAATTAAAATTATATCAGCGCATTTAAAAGCCCAAGCAAATTACAATAGAGGTATTAAAAAATCGCCGCGAACCCAAAATAAGGTCAGACAGCACACAACAACACGACTTGACAGAAATTCGTTGCCTTTTTTTCGTTTTGAACAAAGTCTTTGACTTCTTTTTCACGCTATTGTTCATCGTCTTTGCTGCTTTCGACGCTAAGCAAGCCGTCTGTCAATGCCATAGCGAGATACTTAAATTTTATTATTGGTTGCGTTCTTGGCTTCACACGCACCAACAAGAGCAACAACAAGAGCAACAACAAGAGCAACGAAACTAATTAGTGGATGGAGGTAAAACCGCCTAATTATGCCGGTGTTGAGCCATTTCAAAACGCATTTTCAACGCATTTCAAGCGCTCTGTTGAAGCTGACAATGAGCACGACACAACTCAATCGCAATGATGTATGTATATGAAGTAAGAGCTTGAAAATAGTTTCCTACGCTGTTTCGGTTGTATCGAAGCTGTGATACACTGAAAATTGCAGCACTAAAAAGATTTATTACAAATAAAATATCTTAATTGCATTCATAAAGAATTTAACACCGCAAAAAGCATTAGAACTTGTTTCAGTCTAGAGAAGAACATTTTAGTGTCGAAATTTAGTGAAAGGCGTCGTTTAAGATATGAGCGGCTGAGTTTCAAAACAATTATGACTTTTTTGTATCAGTTAAATGTTAAAATCAAAATAGAAAAAGAAATGGTTTACAAAAATGTTGACAAGCGTTCAAAATAAGGTCAAGCGCAGCAAGTTTTCTTTTTTTTTTCAACAGCAATCTTTATGTTGCAGCAGAAGCAACAATTGATAATGCAGTCAACACTTCGAAGTGTAGTCAAGACACGTAGTAACACGAAATAATTGTCAAAGTTCCCCTTAACGCAACGCAATGAATTTGCTTTTTTCTTGTGGTTTTTATACTCTTCATTTTTTTTTTTCTTTCATTTCATGTATCTATGAAGTGAGTCACTCAACCAACAAAGTTTGGTTTCACAAAGTTAATCAAACAACTTGTGTCTTGTGTTGTATATAAATATACGAAAAAATAAAAAAAAAATTAACTTGCTTATAACTTTTTTTCACGCTTTTTGTGAAATTAGAAGCAAAAGAAAGGTGAGCGATAGAAAAAGAAGAGATGTAATACTAATCATATGCAAATAAGCTGCGCTCGCGCTATTTTCTGATTTCTCACTTGCTTTTGTTGTTTTTGGTGCTATCAACTTTTTTTTTATATTTTATTATTTTTTTTTATTTTCGGTTTTTCTGCTGACTTCATTTTATTCGCTTTTTATAGAAATAAATTTTATTTATGTGCAGCGCTTTTGTACATGCAAACAAACACACACACATACAGACAGATAGACAGATATGTTCAAATACCGTACGATTAGTTTCAGTTTTCTCTTTTTTCGGACACAAATTTTTGGGTCTAAAAAAGCGAAACTTCATTTATTTGTCGATTTCATGTTTTAGACGTTGTTGTTGTTGTTTTAGTTTTCGATTAATCAGAACAAAAAATTTTGTTTTAATTTATGCACGATTTGAGTTTGAATGTGTTTTATTTTGTTTTTTCTCGTTGTGTCGCTTCGTTATATGAAACAAAAACGAAAGTTTACTTCAATCAGCTTTGTATTGAGCGCGAACAAACAATTGTTTACTTCTGTTGCTGTTGTTGTTGCTGCTGTTGCTGTACGCTTATGGTAAATTGTTGCTGGCGCAGTTATCAGTGATCATGGATGCAGCTAAATTGCAGCGTGACTTTGTCAGTGGCTGTCAGTTAATGTCGATCTCAGTTATAACCAAACAAAGAGTGTTGCAATACAAATACATGTATGTACACACATACTCAAGCTTCATACAGAAGCAAAAGTATTGCAGTTGCCAAATATAGTAAACAAAATTTGCATTTGTTGCTACTAAGCAGATTTCTTGTCAACCAGTTATAATAGCAACAACAACAACAGCAACAGCAAGTAACAATTGTGACTTGTTGCAATTGCTTGCGCAATCTTTTTAAAATATTTTGTTTTTCTTGAAGCAAATGTGCATGCGCCACAAATCAGAGCACAGTCGCAACAGTTGTCTCGGAAATACATAATAAAGTTCAATACAAGCAAAACCAACAGCGATAAAGCAAGATACAGAGAGAGAGAGAGAGCAAGTTTTCAAGCAGCCTGAATGAGACAACATGTTGCCAGACTCGTTGCTACACCTGCCAACTTTGAAATGTTGCAGCCGCTTTTTTTTTAGCAATTTCTGTTATTGGATTTCAACTGAAATGCAGTTCCAACTAAATACATGCTTCAAAGGTCATTTGTCTTCATAATTTCCGGTTCAATTGCTTCTTAGCTAACTGCAGCACACTTGCACCCACAGTGACACACATTGGCTTCTTGCTCTCAGCATAACTTGTCAACGGTTTTGGTACATTTTCTTGCTACGCAACAAATTTTCCACAATTGTTATTTTTTAGTTTTTTTGTTGTTAATTGTGTCAACTTGTTTCATTCGGACATTATTTTTGGGCGTGCGTGCGTGTCTCTTTGCCACTGCTACACTCCCTGCACGCCTCAGCAACCACTGAGTTGCTCTGTAGGTCACTGTGTATTGTATTAAGTTTACTTAATTGCAGTGGCGTTTTTTCTTTGTTATTTCAGATTCACACCTAAAATTACAAACAACATGTTTTCTGTTGACAATAATTGCCTATAATTTGTGCAGTTAGCTCGTTTTGACCACGATTCAAACGAATGTTTTACGCTGCTCAGTGTTGTCTGAACGGAAATGAACATATAACAATTTTCGTATTATTTTTTATAATTCTGAGCATTTTATATTTGTTAAGACAAAACTTCTGAAAAATTGTGTGGCAAGACATGACATATTTGAGTTGAGATTTTAGTAATCAAATGTCAAAGTCAATTTCGCATGCATTTCATTTCAGCCACAAAGTTAATCTGTACAAAACTTTAATTTGTCAAAATCGGCTATAAAATACAATGGCCTTAACACAATAAACGCAAATTATGGTATGTTGGAGCAAAAGCGAAGAAAGAAATAAGTGCCGCAAACGAGTCACGCATGCAGAAACAAGATTCGATCAAATGCGTAATTAAGCTTGTATTACCCAAGTCGAAATTCATTTCGCGCCAACTTGCCCACTAATCCACTTTTATGGTTCGTACCGAACAACGTTGCACAAATGTGGCGACTTGAAATGCGCAGCGAATTGTCAAAGTGAGGAAGCAAAAGCAAACAAGCCATGGGACAAAAATTCAACACGAAGTGCACGAAACCAAACAGGTTCATCAAAGTCGCGCGCTGTTTAGGTAAACGCAATTACAAATATGCTGCCAATAAAGCAAAGCCAATTGGAGCGCCAATAAATAAAACTACAACCGGCAATGAATGCGATCATCAAGCCGATGATGATGATGATGATGACGTTGGTGTTGACGATGCTGATGATGACGACGAAGCTTACGTTGTTGTGTCAAGCGAAAAAAAAACACAGAAAACAAAAAAATGGTCAATGAAATTCAGTTTGTCACAGACATGAAGTCAGACCGCGCGAAGGCCTAAATTGCGCATACGCCGCGTGTTCAAGTCAGCCACAAAACGAGCTACAATAAAATTGGGGGTAAAAAACGCGTGGAAAATATTTGTTGTTTTGATAATTTGAATTTGTGCAAATTTTATTATTTTTCAGTTTGATTTTTTTTTGTGCTTCGGTCTTTTCTCAAGTCTATTAGACATGAATTGCTTCCGCTATACATTTTGGTTACATTAATTGGTTTATGTGACTAAGTATGAGTGCATCTGTGTGTAGTGTGTATGTGTGTACAATTTAACCGTGCCAGCACTTGTTATGAGCATGTGCCCGCATCGAGTTGCCTCAGTTGCTGTTGCTGTTGATGGTAGCGGCGGCGGTAATATTTCGTAAGCTGGACAAACTTGCCCGACGCTTTCTTTGCTTTTTCCTTCTACTTTGTTTTTGTTTTTCTTTTATTTTGTTTTTTGTTGTTTGTTTTTTTTTGGCAACAGTTTACGTTATGTAGGCAGAATAACAGTTAATGTTATAAATTAACGCAAACAAAACAAACAAAGCTCAAGTATACAAAACACTCAACTCGTCGTCGAATCACAACACATTTTTATGTAATCTAAACCTACGCGCCTGTGCAGATGTGTTCCGCTGCCGACGTCGCTGCCGCTGTGCACGGTTTGTTGACGCGTTGCGAATTTTTCCGCATCTGTTGCGCTCAATGTTTATTTTTGTGATTTTATTTTTGTGCCGCAATTTTGTGTTTCCACCAAATGAGTTTGCATAAAATAAGCAGAATTTGCTTAAGCCGCTTAATTAGTGAGTTTTAGCCGTAAGATAAATACGGAAGTCGCCGCCGTTGCTAAAATAACATACTTAGAATGCTGAAGCCGGCAAGCTGACGCTTTTCGAACTCAAATCTAAAATTATTTGCTTATTCAAAGTGTTTGTCTTTCTGATTTGCACAAAGTTTCAACAGCTTCATTAATGATTGATTTTTAATATGAGTGCGGCGCAAACAAACGTGTTTCATAGAAGGAAATGTTAATTATAATAAAATTTTAAAAGCAAAAATCATTTTAGTAGATTTTTATATTGTTGCTCTGTTATTTCTATTCAACAATAAAAACCCGTTAAATCATCAAGAAATCTTCAGTTGAATTTCTATTGCCTTCTCTCTCTGTCTTTCTGTCGACTTCACTGTCACTGCCATTGCCACAGACACTTCACACAAACACAATTTTCTAATAACGACAAAAACAATTAAAGCCCATAAGAATCCGGATTGAAAGCCATTCCGCCTAACACCGTTTGCGCATTAACTGATGTCAAGATGCTTAGCAATTATTATTATCGCCAGCACTTAAAACATTATTTTTGCCTTTCTTTTCATTCGCACGAAAGTTTTATTTGTATTTTTGTTTCTGTTACTTTACTGGCTCTGCAACCTTCTAAAAGAACTTTCAAGCAACTTTAAACTCTTCACGCTAACGTCACAATTTGCTATTTGTTGTTGTGTTCTCGAAGAACCGTTGCCGCCTCTGCTTTTCTGTCACATCATTTCTGTTTATTGAGTCGATGTGAGATGCTTAAGTTAAGCTCAGCACATGTCCGACTCACGATCTGTAACTTTGCTAGTCTTTAACGGTTCTCACACCAAAAACTTTTGTCTACCTTAGCTGCTCATTTGGCTTTTTCAGCTGCACTGAAAATAATTATAACTTACAAACGAGTATCTTGCCCTTAACATCACATCTACAAAGCTGATGTACTTAGCTCAGCTCAGCACAGCACAGCGCAGCACAACTCAACTCGACTGAACTACACATCACTTCAGTTCACGTGAATTTACTTGAGTCGTTGGCTTGTCTTCGGCTTAGCTTGTTGGCATGGCTCGACTCAGCTCGACACGGCTTGGCTTGGCACACCTGCCTGCCAATTGCTACCAAACTTACTTACTTTATGTACTTACTAACACGCTCGCTTGCTTGTCTGCTTGCCTGCTCTACATGACTACCATGCGCACTCATGATTTCATCTTTGGTTAACTTAAGTGTTTATAATTTATGATTATTTCGCGTGATTATGCTTTGTGTGTTATTAGTTTAAACTTTTCCTCAGCTGATTTGTTTTTTTATATTGGTTGCACTTTTTAGTTTCTTCATCACAATTTTTTATTTTTTTTTGTTGTTGTCTTATGTTTTTATTTTGCAAACTTATGAAACTTATTTAGCTCATGTATTTTTATTAGCTGCCACGAGTGTGCAAAGGTTTTCAATTTTGAAATTACATTACAACAAAAAAGAGAAAAAATATATGTTTACTTTATTGAAAACAACTCAGTAGACAAATGCGAAGGTACACGTTCACTTAACTCGAATGAGTGCCACATGTGTATTAAAGACCTTCGACGTTTGTTTTATGGTTAATTAAAAAACTTAATGAAAGTTTTATGATTAAAAAAAAAAATCAACGTCTGTAATAAAAACTCATTACAAGCTTAATTAGAAGCTGTAGGCGGCTTTTAGCGTCTTAGTTGAGCTAAGTGATGTGCACGCTAATTTTTGTAAGCGTTTTAAATATATTCACAAATTGAATTTTTTTTATATTAAATTTAAATTGGCAAATGAAGTTGTGCACATTTGCGTTAAGAAGAGTGATTAAAACTAAGGTGCTTTAAAGTGAACTTTACTTAGTGGAGAGCGAACGAAATATTTGCATGGGCGGACAGTTTACGAATATAAATGTCAAGTGGTATTCATGTTCATCATAAAATGAAAATGCCCTTTCCAAAAGCTATCACAATCACAAAAAAATCATAAAAATAATAATGTGCGGCACAAAAGTGGTAACATTTTCAAATGCTTTCATCAAATAAAACAAACAACAGGCACAAGTCAAGATCACACCTCACGCTGGCTCACTGTAAAACCCATCATCATCATCATCATCATCGCCATCGCCACAATCAGACTTTTACTTTTGCAAAGATGACTATAATCCAGATTGCAATACTCCCGGCTACAACAACACCAACAACAACACAGGCAGAGCGACTGGCAAACGTATTTTAAGTGTTGCCACAATTTAAATGGCATGCCATTTCAGCATAAATACGAATATTTGCAAATTTACCACAAATCAAACAACTTCATAGATACAACATTTGCGCAGTCCGCCTGCAAATCGCTTGTCTCTGTTATTGTTGTTATTGTTGTTGTTAGTTGCTTTGCTTTAATTCCAACAAAAGTCTTAATTTACATGCGCACTCGTCACTTTTGCATTTATTTCGACTTTATTTGTCTAAAGTTGCAAACAGTCGTCCACACCCCCGTATCCCTCACCATATGTTTGATTTGCCTTAAAAAAATATATGCCGCGCATGCGCAACAACTATAACAATCAAGCAGCGACAGCAACCAAACCGGGACCAACACCAACAGCAACAACCAATAACAAACATAGCAACAATAACAACAACAACGAAGCCAATTGCTCATAGATATTTGCAAAATTGCTATTAAAAACGAAAAAATGTTGCAACAAAAATTACAGCCGCAGCAACTCAAACGTACGAAAACTCTCATTTTTCATAATTTTCTACGAATTAAGTATATTGAAAAAAAAAACTAATAATGCTGCAATACCAACAACACTAAAATAACAACAACAGCAACAATAAAATATGCCACAACACCAAAAAAAAAACATACTTCCAAAAGATTGTTTACATTTTGCAAATGCTTCTTTACTTGGAAAAATAATAATGAAGTGTTCAATGCACTTTGGTATGAAGTGTGCTTGTATTTCTTCGAATTATACAAAACTGTGAGTGAAACGAGCCTTAACTGATACTATTTTTAATGTAAGAAAGATATATTTTCTGAATTTGTTATTCTTCTTGCACTTCTTCAAACTGTTTCCTTGTCCGATCACTCATAAAAATATTGCTCTTCTAACAAACTTTGGTCTCAATAAGCAACAGTTTTACAAATATTTGCATTCAAAGTCAATAGTTCGCTCAGCAGTTGCATCAGTCGTAATATTTTTTCATCTATCTAATAATTTTGTAATATCTTAATGTAAATACACACACACAGTCACGAATAGTTCACTTAATGTATGCAAATGCGCCACAATTTTCCTTTGGTTGCCGAAAAATTTTTCATTTCGAGACTTTCATTTGCATTTAAATTGTCAAGCATTGTAATTTCAATTTCAACGGCACGTATCTGTAACCGAAACGAATCCGAAATCTGCGACATTGCGCAGTCGTGCGCGAGTTCAACTTCAGATACTTCTTTGTCAAAATTGTTTGCTTTATTGCCATATGAACAAAATGTTTGACCGATTGTGAGCACACGAAAATGCAGTCTGTTTAAAAGACTAATATTTATACAACGATTTAAAGTTAAAATCATTAAACGCATTTTTTCGTTATTTATTGTATTAACAAAAATGACAAAATAAAAAAAAAAAAACATTTCGATTGGTCGCCAGCAAATGATGAAAATACACAGGCGATTGTTCAAATAATTGATTTTGTATCTTTTATTTTTATTTATTTTTTACTTGTTGAGTTGGTCGTCGCCAACTGTCGGATACGAGTTTGCTAAGTTTAGTCAGCTGCGAATATTTGTTTGTTGATTTTAGTTGTCATTATTGTGATACGGCAATGATGTATTGAATGATTGACAAATGCAGTCAAGAGATAAACTGAAGCGTGCAAATAGATGGTTGCAAGTTTCGATGAGGCATTTTGTACGATACTAAGTATAATACAAGAATAGACATCTCTTGTCATATTTTTCAATTAACCCTACAACAACTACAACAAATGCGATTACGTAATTCAATTAAAGTCATTGCAAGAATACATTGGAATCACAATTGCAGTCTGAGGCAACAACGACAACAAAGCACATGTAAATCAGCAACAATAAAGCATAAAATGCAAAAATGAATACTTGATTAACTTATTTTTCTCTATTTTCTTTTCTTACACATTCTTAACCTGCTGCTAAGAGTGATAAGCAATAAAAAAACTGTATCTACAAGTTGCAATTTACGTTTTGCGTATTGCAATTTACACATTACGCGCACATACGACCACCGATGGCGGAATTGCGGCAATTGCACCCGACGCTGTCGTCACTCTCATTGTTGCTGTTTATTTATTTTATTATTGGCATAATAATGCATGATTTATTCATTTTTTTCTACGCTGACTTCCAACAACTTTTGCTGTTATGTGATTTAAATTCATTCAAACAGTCATTCATATTTTGCAATATTTTTTTTTTTTTTTTACAACACGGATTCGCGAGTGAAATGCGCATTAACGGCTTCCTTCCAAATCGACAGAAAGAGAGAGATAAATAAAAACAAAAAATATGACAGAAGTGGAAAATGGAAAATTGCAAGTCGCAAGTCGCAAGAGATAAAACTAAATAACCAACGACGACCAATGGTCATTTGCGTTGCAAATTGGTTTATGCTTTATTGTCATTGCAGTAGCACCGACAACAACAACAAGCGATCGTCAGCGTATCAGCGTACAGCAGCAACATCCACAAACTATATTTCATCGACAATTGTTACTTTTGATAATTACACCGTTTGTAGTCAAACTCGGTTTGTTGGCCATTTTCCGCCCATATTTGATTTTATTTCGCATTGGCAAAAGTTATCTTTAATTATTTGCACGAATTCATTCATTCATATGTTAATCTATGGCCATTGCAGACAGAGTTCAACGCATAGAAGACAAGCACAGACAACAACATCCAACGGATGCAAGTCAACAATGTCTTAAGGTAACTTCATTTTAAGGCGCGTGCAAAAAACACAAAAGAAAAAAAACTTCACCAAATTACACATTGTTATCAAGCTTGAATTTATTGCAGCGCAAACTGAACGAGGCAAATAAAGACTTCTTTGAAATGGAAAGTTTCTCCAACTTAATGTTTATGACAATTCCGTTTTTGTTTATATTTCTTCACTCTCAATTACTGCGTCAATGTTTGTCGTTGATAACTAATATTTAAGCAAGGAAATGACAACAACTTAAGCGTTCTCAAAGTATTTCTTTGGCAACACTAATCACTTCTTTCTACCTGTTAATCAACGTGTATCTCTGAACTTAACGGACCGTTTTTTAAATAAGTTTTTGATAGTCTTAAAGAAGTTTAATGTTACCTAATCACCTTATAAATAGCGCAAACTACTCGCCATGCTCAATTTAGTTACAAACTTCCTGCCGTATACGTGTTCAGCATACTAATTATTAAACAAGCCAAATATGTTGACAAAGTTCACTCACCCAACGTGAAGAACATTTCATTTAAACTTCTTTGCTTCTGCAGCAGACCATACTAATTTATCGAAAGCCACAGACCCGTCAGTTTTTCAATTTAGCATAAATTTGTAATGACTTAATCAGCTCTTTTGGCATTGCAACGCATACGCAACATTTCCAGAACGAAATTAAATCGAACAAAACTGAACTCAATCGAAACGAAGCCATACAAATCGATTTTCTGTGCTACAAAATTACAAAAACTTACAACATTTTGTTCGATTTGTGTGCTAAATAAAAAATTCATTGGCAACTTAATTGATTCTCAGTGCTTTGCGGCTTTCTTTTGGCTGTCGGTGTGCAGATGAATAGATAATTGAGACAGATTCGAAAAGAAGTAGCTTAAAAGCGCGGTGGCAGAGTTCGGCCATAAATCAATTAGGCAATTGGTCTGTTCGCTAAACAAAGAATCTTAATTGAGAGTGTGGCAAACGTACAACGAATGTGAATGAGCATGAATGCTTTGAATTGATGAAAAAAGAAAACAAATGGAAAATATTAACCTAAAAGAATGAATGTATTGATTGTGAGTCTCTACGCAGCAATGATTTTCGATCAATAAATTGAGACCCTAGGCAAGTTCCAATAAAATTCCAACTTGATAACTTGTAAATTATTAATAAAGAATATTAAAATTCAATTATTTAAAAATAAATATTGAAAGAATTTCAAAATAAAGTCGCAGTTCAAGTCAGCATGTCATAAAAATATATTTTTTATGAATCATTAGAGATCGCTAACGATATTTTGAGAAACTGGTTGAGAGTTGAGTTGTTAATACACAAACAACAAAAACAAAAACTGTCCTTCGTTGAATGCCGCAACGATTGTTTATTTCAAATCTAAACAAGAAGACTTTGTGCCGAAACGAGTTTAAGACCTTAGCGCCATAGGCAATTCATATATTACGTCTCAAATATGCTAAAGCTGCGAGATCAAACAAACACAGTCAAAGTAAAAAAAAAACGCCATCAATGAATATGAATAATTCTTAGACTATTTGCCAACACATCTTTATAAAAAACCAAAAAAAAAAAACAATAATTGAATGACTAATCAATTTGAAAAAATTGAACGAGCAATAAAAAGCCAGAATTGGTATGAAACACAACTCAAACTGAGATGTGAAACGCTTCAGTGAATTTCACAAACACCCGTAAATTCAAATGTACACACACGGATGACGTACCAACACTAGGTGGGCAACGTTGTAAGGCGTAATTAAAATTCACTCCCCAAGTACTGACAACTGAGAAATGCTAAGCAATATGAGTCACAAAATATATAAATAAACAAAACATAAAGACAGGTAAAATGTAATGAAATAAATAAAAAGAATTGCAAATTGCAATAATGAATATTTCAACAACACAACACTACACAGCAGCCACACTGATGTCGCAAAATAACAAAACAAGTTTTCCCCCTTATTGCCGCTCATTGACAGCCACAAATATGCATGTACATGCTTATATACATATACAATAATTGCCAGCAGACAAAGTAAGATAAACAGAAATTAAAAATTACAGAATTTGGAACGAAGATGCACCGGTTTGTGCTTGCATGCCACTTGCAGCGCGAAACGGTGTCAGCCATAATGAAAACAACTGGCGCAGACAAACCACGAAACGTATAACCTAACTGAACGAACTAAAATTTACTAACAACTGGCTTACTAACTGACTGACTGACTGAATGACTGCTAACGCTACCGCACCGAAACAAATTTTCATTATATTTGCATCTAATGCGCATGTGTACAAGCATCGGAAACAAAAGGCCCAAAACATGAGATACACGTACAGCACGCAGATACTATCAAACCGTAAGTATCTTGTTTATTGCCATATAGATACAAGTGCAGATACCGCCAAACTACACTTGTTCATTTGACTGTTTGTGTGTGTGTGTGTGTGTGTGTGTGTGTGTATTTGCCTGAATGAATGCAAGTTACCTTAATCGGAGACTGTGGAATGTAAAGCATGTCAAACCGACGTAAAAACAATGAGCCAACTAACAAAAGCCAGTGAAAATTACTAACAAACATGATGATCTGTTGGAATTTCTGATGAATTTTTCCCGCACTCCCGCCTTCACTGTTGTTGCATTTTATTTATTTTTTTTTTTGATTTTTACTGCCTTCTGGTTTTTTATTGTTTGTTTTAATCAACTCTTGCCAAATGGCAAGCATCAGCAACTCCATTGTTTATTATGACTTAAAAAAAAGACGCCCACACTGCAATGACGCTGTATGCTAAACTACCTGAGTGTTAATTTCTATTTGAGACCAGCATTTGGGTGTGTGCGAGTATCTTTCTGCATGCGTTTTATCTGTGCACTGCCAACATTATTGATTTTTACGCATCTGATAAGCGCGGCAAACAACACAGACGCGGCGGATAGTGGTTTTTTATTGCTAAAAGGTCACATTGACACTTGATGAGTGACCCTAATTATCGTAAAATTAAATGAAGCTCGCTTGCTTGCTTTGACACTGATTTTTGTTGTCTGTTGATATGCCCAGATACTTAGAATTGCAGCTACAAAGTCGAGATAAGATTACTCAGACATTTTTAACATATTGTTTTTTCTTGAACTTCAGGTTAAATAAGGAAATCGTTTTGGCAGATTAATAGTTTGTTTGGCAGACCATCAATCACGATTATCAGATTAAAGTGTGAATTTTCTCAAGAACTTTAAAGTAACACAATTGGCTTAGTAATTCGTTCATAAAATGATTTATCCAAAATAAATTGAAATCATTTTTCAACTTTAAAACAAAAATGTTAATTTCTTTCATAGATCCAAAAGGTAAAGTTCAAATTGAAATTAATTTCAAATTGTATATTGAATTTCTGGTTTTAAACATGTTTTAGATTCTTGCTACAGAAACATTTTAACGAAAAAAACGAAATTGAAGCTTACCTTTTAACATTGTGGCACCGTTTATCATTTTCCGCCTCCTTTACGCTGTCCCACGAATCGCCGACGCCCGACGACGACATGTCATCCAAACGCTCCTCATCCTCAAGACCCGAATCCTCGAGACTGATGTGGCAACTGCTCATAGTCACTTGTTTGCCATTATCGCCCACCTCAATCCAATCCGATGTACGAATGCGCGTCGAGCGTTCGGTGCCATAGGGTGAGGAATCTGACGAGCAACCCGAAGGGCAACGCTTGCGCTGCTGCTGTTGTTGCTGCTGCTCAGACGCATTGCCACCTTCGACGCTGCCTGATTTGTTGGCATTCGCTTTAAGCGGTTTACCGCTGGTTGTGGTTGCCATCATGGTCATGTCGTCGTCTTCATCGGCATCACCATCCGCGTCTTCAACGTTATCTGCATCGACATCTTCATCGAGATCGTCATGATCATCAACTGAGTTGTAACGTTTACGCATCAGCGATTTGTTGGCCGTCGACTTATTTGTTTGTGGCGACAACTGTGTTGGTGTTGGAGTTGCTGACGTTTGTTGAATTTGTCTTTGTTGTTGCTGCTGTTGAGCCGTGGTTGGCAACTGCTCGAGTGAACATGATCTGCCGCGCATGGCAGCCAATTCGGAAATAAGCATTTCATGAAAGCTGGTCTTCTTTTTGTCGGGCGTGTTGCCGGCACTAACCGCCGTGGTTATTTTTGTTGCTGGCTTGTTGTTCACTTTGCCGTTGGCAATGCCGTTGATTACATTACGGTCGCTGTCACTGTCACTGCCACTGCCAATATTTATACGCGTCACTGCGTGTGCAACATGCGCCGTTTCCTGCTGTTGTTGATGTTGCTGTTGCTGTTGATGTTGCTGTTGCTGCTCCTTGGCCAACTGGTGCAGACGCTTTTGTCGTTCCAGCGCAAGCTCTTGTTCAAGCAGCGCCTGATGTTGTATGGCACGCTCGTGTTTCGTGATTATCGTTGCCTGATCGCTCGATGTCAGCTGCTGTTGCTGTTGTTGCTTTTGCGACTGGCTGACAATAATCTCCGAGAAGAGACGCTCAGCTGCGTTCTTGAGATTATTCTTGATCTCAACCGTTTTGCCACCCAGAAAACTATTCGTGCCACTGGTACTAATTGTCGTGACATTCGCACGCGTTCCTATGCAATCCAATGTGGTCTTTGAACGACGAAAGATGCTCGTTGATTGCTGATGCTGTTGATGTTGTGTCTGTAGATGCACTGGCTTTGGCGCTGCTTGTTGCTCGAGCAGATCCTCCACATCCAATGTTGCCACAGGCATTTGCACAATCTTGCGTGGCTTCGGCAGCGGTTGGCTGGTCGGTTGTAGGCCTGCACGTTCAAAATCAATTTTACTCAGACTCAATCGGGGCGTATCCTTGAGCGCTCCCGTGAGCGCAGCATGCTTCGGTGAGCTGAGCGAGTTGTGTCGATTTAGATTTTTCACACCGTTCAAAGTAGCAGCAGCATGCTCAATGACCCCATTGCTTGCCACCGATTGCACCTCCTTTTCTTCACTCTGTCGTGGCTTTGCCATAGGCACATCCGGCGCCTTGCGTAGCTTTAACGGCGGCTTTGGTGCCATTGTTGGCGGTGTTGTCGGCTTAGTTGCTGTTGGTGTTGTCGGTGCTGTTATTGACGACTTTATTGGTGGGTAATCGGCGCCTGAGCTGCGCCGCTCACGTTGCTCCTGCTTCTTTTGCAAATTCAACGAGGGCGATTTGTAGACCAGCGTGCGACCCACAGCCTGCGTCAGTTGATTGACCAACGTTGGTTTCTTCTGTATGACGGGATGTGATTGCGGATTAGCGGTTGTTGCTGTTGTTGTTGTTGTTTCTGGTGTTGCTTTTGTTGCTGTCGCTGTTGTTGTTAATGTTAGTGTTGCCGTTGTGGCAAATCGATTCGCCGTCATTGACTCTCGTTGCGCATGCAATGGTCGCGGAGGCACTGGCGGTCCGGGCCGCTTAACCACCACCGCTGTCTGAGCTGTCGATGCTGTGGCCATACTTTCGTTATTGTTGTTGCTGTTGTTGTTGTTGTTATTATTGTTGGTTTCGAGTCTCGCTACTCGTTCTCGTTGCCAAACTGGCTGCAGACTGCTATCTCAGTCAGACAACAACCAACAGAAACCTGTATTTGTAGGTCACTTTTTGTCGACTTCGTCTGACGTTTCTTTACTTGATCTTTCGGTATATCTTGTTTTATTTTCTTCTCTTATTTATTTGCTTATTTATTATTTAGCATACTCGCGTAAAATGAAACTTGTTTTTGAATTCTTTGCTGGACCGAGTTCTTCGGTGTGTGTTTAGTGTTTTAGCCAAGTTGCCTGACGCAGCTGATTCGGCTTTGACATCATCGCGCACTAAACAAAACTCGGTCTATGTGGTCTAGGCTCCGATGGCGATTTCGATAGTCTATTTTGAATATGGGTTACTCGTCGCAGATTGATAGCGACAGCTAACGGCGCGTTTAGCGGCGAAAGGGAACTTGTATAGACTACGCGGGATGCGGGATGCCCGAAACTTCTTAACTTGTTTTCGTTGCAGTGAGTCGATTCGACTTGACTTCAACTGAACTGAACTGAGTAGATTGTTGGATTGTCTTGGGTTTGTTCGGCTCAGCTCGGCGTTGTTTAGTGGTTGGGTATAGTTTCAGCGCTCAGTCCATTGTGGGCAAGCCTCCATGTGTGAATGCTGGTATTTGTTGTTATTGTTTTTGTGTTGTTCTTATTACCGCTGCGTTTGTATTCTATAAATCACTTTGCACTTTGGCTAGCAAAAGTTAACAGATACAAGTTATACACAGTTATAGGCACCGCCACATACACAGACACACATTTGAACAGAACAATTTCTGCTTTTAGCTCTTTGCACTTAAGTGAAAGGTTTTCGTTTTCTTAACGCGAGTTTTGTTTTTGTTTTTTTTTTCTTTCTTTACTTCTTATTGGGTTTGGCTGTGCATTTATTAAATATTTCACATATAAATTTCGTTCAACTTTTTCATCTGCTCCTTCTGGGTGTGTTAAAATATAAATAATTGTAATTGTTGTTGTTATTGTTGTAATTTTACTTTTGTGCACAATTCAAGTAAATGGTTATATTAAAAAAGTCAATATTGAGAATTCGTTAAGAACTTAATTACAAATGCTGAAGATTTTTTCAATTAAAATATGAGATTTGAAGATATTAACTCAAAATTCTCTTTTAAAATTAATTCAATTATATTATTATCATACTTATATTGATTTCAAGTCTCGTTAAAGATAATGCCACTTTATTTTGCACCTATCATTGAATTAGTACGCCTACACTAAAAATTACTTCATTGCCACAATGCACGCAATTAGAATGGGTCATTTTTCTAATTTGAATTACAACCGAAACGAAGAATTGTTTCCATCGAATTACAAACACAAAATGTTAACTAGAGTGTAACAACACTAAAACAACAAGCATGGCAACTATTACAAAATTAGCCAAAGCACGATTATTTACAACAAAAAACATTGATTGAACACCTTCACTGACATCGTGCATTTGCAATAAAAAGGCCATAATAGAACCAAAACACAAACACGTTTTAACCAGATTGCAAAAAAGAAAAATGATTCCGAATAGTTTCATTCTAACGAATAATTACAACAGCGAAAACTTGATTTGGTAATTGAATCGTAAAAAACTCATATTTCCACAGACTGTTTTGGCCCGAAAAGAAACACTTTGAAACATATTTACAACATGAATTTGCTTCATGGGGCAACCAATTGACCAATTCTTTATTTATTCATTTTCTTTTAGTTTTTCAATGCACTTTTTTGTTTATTGTTTCAAACATAAAATTTAAATTCGAATTAAGCAAAGGGAGGGGACAGTTGCACACACCCACGAATGAATGCACACAGATGCAGCGAGCGATTTAGTAGTGGCAGTAGTAATGACTAGTTCTGCGCGGGGGTGCAGTGTCACCCGCTGCGGCAATTGTTTGAAGTTGTTTGCGTTTTTACTATGCTGCCTTTATCTTCGCCACATGCACAAGGGAGGGCGACAACATCAACAACAAGAACATTTTACAATATATTTTTACACCCGCTTTAAACGTCACTTTAGAATTCAGTTTTGAATTAAACCATAAAATTTATTTTAAACCAACATACACACAAACACAGACACAAAATCGTTGTTGTACGTCACGCGTTTTTCTTTTCCGCTCGATGCACTTTGTATTTTGCCGTTAAACCGCTCTTTCCGCCAGTCGCAAAAAAACTAAACGAAAGAATATGGAACACTCTTCTCACTTAAGCAGTAAAATGTTAACTTAACTTATGTATGCTGTACTATAAGAATGCACATGAGCTGAGTCAACATGGAACGTATATGAACTGAAAACAAAATAATGGTATATTTGAAATAATGAGAATTTTCAGTTTTGAATTTGTTCATGCTTCCAACATTTCAGCTGAGACATGAAACATATCAAAGGTAAATTTTCAGCTTATGTTGTTTCGAAAACAATCGTCGTTGGAACAAATGGCAAGAAACTAAGTGTAAGTGTCAAATCTCCTTTGTTCAGTTTAATCTCCAGTGAAATATACTATTTCAATACTGACATTCCATTATTAATTCATAGCTACAGTGGCTTGAAACACAAAAAAATTTCATAAATAATATTATAGGCATACTTTGTTGTTTCTTTTTTTCCTTTCCCAGAAAAAAACATAAAATTTAAAAAAAATAAACCAATAGAATTTTCAAAAGATTTTTCACAAACTTTCAGACACTGATTTATTTTATTTTAATATAACACAAAAAGCATCAGGCTCTGGAATGCCTTTGTTTGGCACATGGCCAAAATAGCATTGATTGACTATGAGAAACTCACATATACAATTGTAACTGCCTTTGTAATCGCCGTCCAGGCACATTCATTTCTGCAGCCTTAGTGGAATGGGCAGATATTGCAGCAGCCGTTATTGTCGTTGCTCAAAGCAAGCGTTTAAAAGGATACGCTCCTCCAAAGGATTTAAAAGAGCTTTATTGATTTCTCCTTTAAGCCATAGTAAATCGGATTTTAAGTTACTACTCATCATTGCTGGGTTTTCCCTACTACAATGGCAATTTGTTAGCCTCTCACTCCCATGTCGTTGCTTTAAGAATACACTTCACTTTTGACAGTGATGATGACACTGCAGCAAAATACCAAAATGCATTGGGGGAAATGAAAATCCAGAAAACAACATGGGGTTGTCGTTGCCAAAGGGGGCAACCAAAGTGGTTGGTGCCGCCCACTTTTCTGACAGAGCAATGATTGCGCTATTTGAAATTAACGTATTTGTATTTGCTTTGTGAAGTTGTATTGGTGCTTCGGGCGCCGGTCGTCGCTCTTGTGCCGGGTGCCTACCACCCACTGAGTTACATTCATGTTTGTGTGTGTGTGTGTGACTGAGTAGTTGGGGTACGATTCATTTGCCGGCTGTTTGTCTGGCTCGTCTCCACTGCGGTGCGCTGTACTTGGCATGCCGCCCGGAAAAGGGAAATCCAAAGCATTCCAACCAGAAATACTTGAAAATGTCGTGCAACACTTTAATGTCAGACACGAACATCGAACCAAGACACACGACAGACTTCACTCAGGAAGTTTCTGTTTCCGAACTCTTGTACTGCATTTTTGGCAGGCATCCCCTGTTTTTCTTCTTCTGGTTAAATTTTCGTTATTTTTGTTTTATTACTTATTTTGTTTTGCCGCAACGGATACGTTTAGAAAAAGGATTGCTTTGGATTTTTTTTTCTGTCGCAGTTGAAAATGGCTTATAATGTTTCTACAATTAGTATCAGCAAAACGAGAATGTCAGAATGGGCGTTGGGTGCATTTAGTCAGTCGCGAGTGAAATTTGAGTACATTTGAAAGTGATTGAAATAAAAGAAACTCACATGGAATAATTGCAACACTCAGAATTTTTATCGCCTTATTTATTATCGAAAAATTGGAATGAGTCAAAAACCCCTTAATAAACACCAAATGGAACTCACATTCCCAATAGTTGAAACTGAAGTTTTTATATAAAAAATTGGAATGAAGAATTAAAGACTTGGTCAATAAATATCGAAAAACAAGAATTTATTACTACTTAAGGAGAGACTGCAATAAATAATTATTTATGAGGCAAGTTAACTTTGCTGTCGTACTCAAATCGTATTGAAATTGAGAATTTATTTTCATATCTTTAAATACAAAGAGTAATGAAATTGCCCTATTGTTTATAATAAGCATTATTGAGTCCATTGGAGATTGATTTGACTTGGATATGAAACACACCCCACGCTGCTTTTACAAGTTCAACGTGAATGAAAAACTCTAAACAAAGTTTAAAATTAGTTCCAGTCAACATTTCTCTAGAGACGTTTCTACTTCGCTTCAATGTCAGCATCCCATTTTTAAATCTGAGTATATCTATACCACACCACTTACAATCTATACAATGCGCTCGCTTTGCTATTAGCAGAACGCTTTTTTTTATGACCATGCATTTGTTCATTCATAACACACACATGTATACAACAGAAACACACTTTCAAGCACTTCATTCTACTTCAGTGCACGCCAACCCCATTGAAACGACAAGCAATACGCAGTGCGTAGGTGGGGTGAGGGTGAGACATAGAGATTGCTAAAAGCGAAGCCCCAACAATGAAGGTTAAGCTTTTTGTTAAATACGCAGACGAAGAACTCCAAAAATTTTATACGTGTTTGTATTTTTAGCAGAACACCCACAAACTAATCGCGCTCTAATAGTCTGAAGCCTTAAAAGCAGGCAAAGCAACACTTTTCTAACTGATTAGTTTTCCAATATTAACTTTAAATTAAATTTACTAAAATCTGGTGCAAAAGAAAATATACAAATTGAGATCAGCACAAAAAAAATCATATGCAGTTTTTAATTTTTATTCTCTTAAAATAAAATGCATATATATGTATGTATTAATAAATATGACTATACGATTTTTACAACAATATTTCTTTAGAATACATTTGCGTTCATGAACAAAAATTCATATTA
This sequence comes from Phortica magna, assembly GCA_037044515.1. Taxonomy (NCBI): domain Eukaryota; kingdom Metazoa; phylum Arthropoda; class Insecta; order Diptera; family Drosophilidae; genus Phortica; species Phortica magna. Next base: position 49,076 of record JBAMBP010002665.1, read on the forward strand.
ATTGATCACTTTTGTTTTTGCATTTGTTTTTTTTTAACAAAGAAGATACTCTATGAACAAAGCTCGACAGACAGTACGGAGAACTGATACACTCAATCCAGTCGAGCTTCAACAGAGGAGCAACGATTTCATTTCACTTTAACAACCTTAAAACTTATGAAAATTAGATAATACAAACAAATTGTTAATAAAAATAATAATGTATAAAGTTATTAAACATTAATTATTTTTCGACGACTTGCAATTTGAATCTATTCATATTTTTTTTAGATTATTTCGTTTACTATGTTTTTGTTTGTCGGTGCATTAATTACTCAACTTAAAAATAATTCATAAATTTTCGCAGTATTTGATTAAGCACCGCCGAATAATTGTAAGCGGTCGCAAACGATGGCGTGTTGACAACAATTCTCGGGTGCATTTGAAAAGCGCCTAACTTTATTTGTTCCATACTCTTAAGGAATCACATGAGAATCGATTCTAGTCGGCTATAGCCGTGTAGGGCAAACTGCTGTGCTTGGGCTTGGTCTTATTGATAAAGACTTTGATGGCACCATTGAAATCGGCACTCACAAGCACATAGCCACAACCTTTTTTGTGCTGTTCGACAAGCGGATCGGGTTGATTGTTGGGAATCTACAAAATATTATTACATTAATTAGAAATACCTATTTTGAAATACAACAAGTACTCACCTTCTCATGAGATATCTCGTCCGGTTCCGGCTTAATGATAGCCTCGGGATGCGGTGCAAAAATGGCACATGTGACGGTAGCATTGTGTGCTTTAATGCCCTCCCAGAAATCACTGCGATCACGCCGTACCTGTTTGAAGAATAAGGTTTAATTTAATTTTTAACTATTCCATGAATTGGCCACAAATAAACTCACCGAACTTAACTTCGAGTAGTCGTGATTCGTCTTCCATATGTAGATACATTGATTCTCCGAGCCAGCAATAATGTACTTGCCATCATGACTGAAGGATCCTTTAATCTGCGATGACACATTCAAGTAGCCCTTATATTTGCATGAGAGATTCAAGTCGCGTAAATCATACAAGCGCACTCGACTATCATTCGAAGTAACTAAGATTTTATCTTCGCCAGGCATCGGCTCAATGCCACTTATCTTTCTACCAATGCGATTTTTTCCACGCGTCGAACGAACATGTATCTGTGTATGATACTTAAGCTGATCCGTGTTATAGAATATGCAACGTCCATCGTAGGAACCAACAACAGCAAATTGGCCATTTTGACAGAAATTCGCTGCTGTTATCAACTTCGTTTGGCCATCGACCTCGTTCCATAAAGCCACTTTTTTGTCTGGTATGTTCCAAAGACGTAATTTGCCATCCAAACTTCCACTCAGGAAATAACGATCGTCACGCGGATGAAAGGCGATAGCGGTGACAAAGTCAATATGTTGGAAACAACAAAGACACTCCTTGCGTGAAATGTGCCACAAGCGGACAGTCTTGTCCATTGAACTCGAGAGTATAAAATAATTTTTCGACCATGAGACATCAAGTAAGTCCGATGTGTGTCCGTTATAGGTGCAAAAGGCTTTCGGCATAAACGGACCAGTGCACTTTTCAGCTGCATCCCGCATTGCAATTGCCTCTTCGGCAGAGTGTTGTGACACCAGGGACTCCTGTGAAGGTGTCGGTGATGATTTCTGGTCGGCATTATACTTGTTGCGCATGTCCTGTAAATGGATAATAATAATTGATATTCTCTTTATGTTATCTTTGCTGCCTTTCATTGAAAACTAACCTGGAAAAATGGATAAGCATCCTTCAACACCCAGATTCGTAAAACTTTATCCTGGCCAGCGGTAGCCAGTAAGCGGCCGCAAGAGCTAAATTTCATGCACCAAACGGCACCGGTGTCCTCCCCCGACAAATCCTGTACGTGCTGTAACTTCGTAAACTCATAGGGCCCCTTATTTGTAGATGAGGCTTTAATTTTAATATTCTGCTCTGGGTTCATGGCATCTACAATGTCGGCCACATCCTCCTTGTGTCGAGCATGTGACACCTCAGATGCGAGTGACTTTGCTTTATCGACAGTCTTTCGCATTGTTGAACCGAAAAACCGCTTAATTTTCGCAGTCTTTCTTTTCAGTCGGCTGCCGTCCTCGGTTTCCCCTTCTTCTTCATCGGGCTGTTGTCCTTCGCTGCTCGGCGGTATACCAATAACGCTTTCTTCATCAGATTCCTTCTGAATTACCTCGAGATGTGATGTCAATTTCAGTATGTGCAATGACAGTGGATTCCAACCCTCAGGCACTGGTGGTGAACGCATCTCAGACAGCGGCATATTTTCACCAGTATCGAGATTTTTCACAGGAACTTGCTCCAAAATTTCAAAATCGGTCAATTGCTTACCAGAGTTTGTACGCGTACGCACATAAATATTCATTTGTTTCAGTACGTCTTCATCGCCGGCTGACTTGCGGCGCTCCTTGTCTGTGCCAGTGCGATAAAGCGAGGGATATCTGTTAAGAATGAAATGAATGAAAAAACTATTAATTTTGTCTCAAAAAAATTACAAAAATTAATACTGAAGCAAGCCAGACAAAATGAACTTGAGCATGTAATACGAAAATGATAACTGATTCAGTAGCGTCTGATGTGTAATGACAAGCACAAAGCTAAGATTAGACGCAGCTTGAACTAACTTGACTCGCAAATGCCACGGACCCTTAAAGGTCGTTAATTTGTAAATAATAAAGAGATCAAATGGTTTTCTGTGAATTTAAATTAGTGTATGCATTTAAGTTCATTTGGCAATGCAAGCAAAACAAAAAGTGCTTAGCTAACCTTGTGGCGCTACCCAAACTATTCGAACCGGTGCCTGCTAATTTCGGCCGACATGCATTCTCCATTAGCAACCTTTCAATGCGTTCGATTTCATCTTTTGGCGGCCCTTGCGCTTTATTGCTCTCCTCATCACGTGGCTTGACTACATAACCGCCTTGAGTTGCCTTAAACAAATTAAGTCCTTGATTCGGATCAATGGAGCTAAAAACAAATTGCTTTAATAATCTCAACTAACAACAATGAATATTTTGAATTAATTAGTATACCTGACGCGTCCAGGCGCCGAATTGCTCTTAGCCGAATTTGAAGGACTTGGTTTCGAATAGACCGAAGTGGAACTATTACCGAGCGAGTGAGAAACACGATTTATGGAGCCACCCAAGGCTGCAGTGGTCACGGGTCGCGTATTACTGCAAGCAGCTGCAATTTGCGATAAGGACGAAGCGACCGTCACTGATACAATCGTACTCGTCGAAGCCGCAATCGATGAGGAAGTTTGCGAACCCGACGCTGTCCCTTTCAGTGAACTTGCATCGTTCCAAGTGCTTTCAAGTTCCTTGACAAAATCATCGCTGAATTGTTGCTGAACGTCCCGCACGCTTTGCACAGAACGTGTATCACTGTCAGTGTCCTCCGTATCGGCAGGTGGCAAGCGCATGCCCTCATTCATATTAAACTGCTCCGAAGAGCTTGACGAGAACTTACGAGATTTTTTTTTACGTCGTGGCGGCGCTATAGGTCCACTCGACGTTATCGAATCGGTGGTCTTTGAGTGCGCCAGCTTTGTGCTTGCAATGACATCAGGCTCTTGTAATATAATCGATGTTGTTGTTGTCGTAGGCACAGATTTCGAAGCGGTCGCAACTGTAGAAACAGCTGGAAATGGTTGGCTAAATGTTGGTACACTGCTTGTGACCATTGTGTTTGCTATTTGCTGCTGCGTATGTTTAGGTGAGACGCGTGGCGTGCCCTGCGTTGCTTGCGTGGTGCTTGTTAAATGTAATTGCTGCTGTTGCATCTGCTGTTGTTGTAATTGTAATTGCTGTTGTTGTAACTGTTGTAATTGCAACTGCTGCGAGTTACTGGACGCCAAGGATTCACGATCGATACTTATCGCTGTAACAAAACACAAATTATTTCATACTGAAGCCAATCGTAAATTCTTAACCCACCTGATGGATCAATACTACCGGCCAATATACGACCGACGCGACCCAATGACGTCATGCTCTGTATGCTCATCGTGTCACTTTCAATTACTTTAAATGGATGCGTCGAGCGATTGGTGGAGTTTTCACCGTCCGTGGAACTATTCTGTTTGGCATTCGTTGTTGCAAGAAAAGAAACAGAAATGAGAATATTTGTTGTGAATTTGAAAATTCGAAGGTTTTGTAAACCAACAAAGAACACACACAATTTTAGCAGTTCGTTCAAATCTACTTTACAAATTGGAGTTTAAAAGGCTAAATTTTGTTTTTACTAATAAAAACACAAAACTAAAACAAAAAAAAAAGAGGAGTACCTGAGAATCAGGTGTGAGTGTGTTTCCAGGATTATCATCTTCATCGTTTTGCATGCATTGACGCAGTTCGTGAAATCGTTGTCTACCATACTATTTAATGTTCGTATGCAAATGCAATTTCAAATTCGCCAAATTTTTAATATATATAAAAAATATATATTTTGATAATATTTTTAGTTTGCACAAAGAGGGTGAAGAGACGCGAAGAGAGTTCAGTATGAAAATAAAGAGAAAAATAATATACATCAAAAATTAAGAAAATTATGTAAAATAAATAACACACGGCATGAAATTCGATGAAATAATTTAAACAATAACGTTTGGTTTGCAAGCAGAATTTGTGAATTTCTACATTACTGATGAAACCTGATTGTAATATTCCATATTAAAAAAAAAATAAATAAATGCCACCGCTAAGCCAATTCAATTCCACAATGACTCACAAAACATTTGCTAAGGCCTACAAAGCGATACAACCCGACTGGTGACACCGCGCCCGGCACCACACACTTAATCTATCACAAATCCAGACAGACAAAACAATGGCGAACTGGTTTCACACATGGACAGTGAATGATTTTTATTTAAGGTAATTCGTCATTATGCAAATCAATAAAGCAATAACGAATGAAAATCATTTTGAAGATAAAGCGTCGCACGCCGAGTAGCTTCGTCTCAGGTCGCGCCTCTTCTTATCAACTTTAACAACTTTTGTCTACGCATTGAAAGTGAAACTCAACTTAACTGACACCGAGGAAATCGCGTCGTTACGTGAGATATCAATGGAATCTCTTTAATAACCAAAACCAATGACGTAAGCAAAACAATATTAAAAACCTATATCAACAATCAAACATAATTAAATGAACTTTGTGGTTTGTGCACAAGTACTCGCAGCGGATGAGTAACCTTGACATAGAGACAACAAAACGTTCCAATAAAATAAAAAAAAAACAAAAATTAACTATAAGCAAAATCAACATATATGTATGATTAAGAGGCAAGGTCCAAAATTTCCGTAATTACACACAAAAAAATAAAATAAAAATGACAAAAACAAATATCAGTAAAAAAATTAAATAATGGGAACAGGTTTATATGCGTTATCAAAGTTTATACTACATGAAAATTACTTAACTTGGCATGAGAAACGATCAAGTAAAGTCCGAGCGGTAATAGATAAGAATTCCAATGCGAGTCCCCCTCAACAATAAAAAAAAATTAAAAACGAAACCAATCAACAGAACGGAAATTGTGGTATGAACATAAAATGTGTTGTAAAATCGAAACACTTTCACGTCTAGTTAGCAGACAGCATGGAATGTCGCAAATTGCAAATATGTGACAAAATTTAAATTAATTAAAGCGAAATAAATGAATCTCTTACAAAAATGAAATCAATGCAAACGAATATTTGTAAAATTATGATAAATAGAATGTGTGAAACAACAATAAAAGTGAATATAAATGCGAGTTGAGTGTGAGGAATGACTAGTCTAGTCTTAAACAAATTTTCTAAACAGCTGGAAACTATTCAAAGTTAGTTCTGAGACGAAAGATAACAAAATGCGAAGTGAAAGCCACACATAGAACAGATACGGCCGTAAACCAGACTACATGCAACCAAAAACATTGAAAGCGAAAAAAACAACACATAGACCTTCTGAGCTTACCATTGACGCCTGGGCCGGTTTAGGTTCCACGAAGACCGCCGCTCCATCCTGTTGCTTCAGCCGTGCTCCCAGACTGTTTGTGGGACTGCGCGTAGCAGGCGTGCCTGTACCAATGGGCGTTGCATCACTGTCCGACGATGCGGCAATGCCACCACCACTAATCGAGTTCGTGTGCACTCGTACAGCAGGTTCCGGAAATATAAAGTCCTGCACATTGCGTTCCGGTGGTGATTTACGACTGCGAAAACCGAAGAAGTAAGTCACTTGACAATCGGCCTCGCCAACCATAAGTTACTCACCAAAGAGTTGAGTTGCGCGCATGGGGCGTTGTTGAGTCCTCCGCATCGAAAAACTCCTCCGAACTGTCCGAGTCCGTTTCGAGTTTGCTGGTGGCTCTGCCACTGCTCATCTTATTTGCAGCGAGATTTTTACTGCACGCAATTAATTAATTAACTTAATATTATTTAATGTTTAACAATTTCGGAATATTATTCGTCGTCGCGTTTTACGTCATGTTTTTACGCCTGATTCGTGCGCTCTCCCCCACTTTTTGTTTTTTAATTTTATTAATTGAACTTTTTTTCACGAATTTTCTAAGGAATTAAATTCAGTGCTGCCAACTTATGCCTTCACTTATTATTATTATGGTGTTAAATCAAAAGAATTATGCATACTTTCGACTTAAAACAACTCGCAAAAGAGGCACATTACAAGCGCACACACGTCCGTCGCAATCGTCGATTGGTGTGATAGTGATGGGCAATTTTCCAAGACCTGTGATTGAGCAACTCGGAATTGAACTGCAAACTTTATATATTTTAATGTTTTCAATAAACAAGCATTTTATTGAAATACATATATACATGTAACGCATGAAACGCAAAGAAGAAGGGGATTTGTGACACAAAAGTATCACAAAAAAAGAAACGGAGGAACGGGAAAAATGCATACGAAATTCAAATGCATTCATTCTGTTGCTCTATCAGCTCCCAACAAATCCTGGGATAACAAATCCATTTCTGGGGTAACTTTAATGTAATTTCCAGGACGGTATGAGTCCTACCGTTTAATCAGGTACTTTCTGTTATTTTTTTGTCTGTTACGTCAAAGAAACACATCCCGAAAATAAGAAAAAGATCATTGCCAATACACGTAGCTGCTAAGGTTTATGTTGCTCTGAAATCACAAAAGCTCTTGCGTTTATTTAATACTAAATACATTTTTTGATTCTATTGCCGTATGTGTTCCTGAATCACGCACAACATAAGAGAATACATTTTAAAAATATACCGCCTGCATGATTCCCGGCCGCTAACTCGACAACAAAAAACAGATTGGCATTCAACAATAAAACAAAATCAGCATTTACCGCCAAAATTGTGTTACAATAATAACAATTATATTATGGAAGTCGAGATTCGCCAACAATTTGATGAAATGGGTATAGAACCGGAGCCAGATGTGTTGCTCCAGTGCGTTGACCTGGCTCTTACATATAAAGTCGACGATGCGACAGAATTCGTTGAACTTTGGATGGCCTTCAGCTTGTCAAATCTTGGTGGAGATAGTCCTAATAAAAACAACCTCACGGAATTTGAGCGCAAGATACTACAAGCCAAACGGGATAAGCCAAGCGTTGGGTTAAAAGACAGGAATCGGCCTGGAAACAGCCCCGGCAGTACTATAACTCCGTTGCTCGATGTTAATCCTTTAGCCATGTATGGTGTTGATAACGACACAGATGAAATGATGGATGAGTATATGAAAGATACAAATTCTTCAGCGGCAATTGACAAAACCATAACACAGGGTTCACATACGCCTAAAAGCACATTACCAATCACACCTGCACGAAAACGCGCCTCCACTGCGACACTTTTTAGCGCTGTGAGTTATTCACCTTTGGCGGGGTCTATGACAAGTGGCATGCAGCAAACACCTGGCAAATCCAATGATATTGTATACACCTTTGGTCACCCAAAATTACTGGCCAATGCGCAGTGGCAGACAAAACTGTCACACCTATTAAAAGTAAAGCAGTTGCTACAGCACCAAGATGAGACTCTGAATGCCCAAAAACTTCAATACATGTTTGACAATCTCTACGAAAAAACCGAGTATGCCATGGATCGTCTTCTTAACACTGGCGAATGTATAGCGCAGCATGCCTTTGGCGACGAGGCTTCTGATTTTGATTGGTATCAGCTTTACAAAGGTACTCAAGACAACATCAAAGTTTTGGGCACCGTTCACAGCGACTATGATGGCCCTTTAGATGCCCACTCAACTGTACTGGCTGTGCCGGATAAATACAGTTGTCGCTTATTGAACCTTAACTTTTCCAAAGCGAAATCCGTTGAAGTATTTCCAGGCCAAGTGGTTATTGCTTCAGGCACGAATCCACAAGGTGATATGTTCGTCGTTGAAGAACTACTATCCGAAAAAGAGATTAAGCCACCATCGCCAATGCGTCTGGACCGCGAACTGAACTTTGTTATAGCGGCTGGCCCGTACACGCAAAGCGACGATCTCATTTATGATCCATTACATGAATTACTCAAATACCTGCAAGAACATCAGCCGGATGTGCTAATGCTGGTTGGTCCGTTTTTGGATGCAGAGCATAAAATTGTCAGTGAAAATGGTACAATTGCAGAATCGTTTGAGTCATTTTACGAAAAAATGGTCGCCAGCATTGTGGAGAAGACTGGTTCATCTACCACAATACTTATGGTAACTTCGCACAAAGATGCAAATGCTTATCCCGTTTATCCAACGCCACCTGTTGTGCTACGCAAAACATATCCAAATGTACACGTGCTGCCAGATCCATCACTGATTGATCTGGATGGCGTCACGGTAGGAGTTACCGCTACAGATGTCGTCGACCACTTGCTGACATCAGAGCTGGCCATAAATGCGGGCGACAAGGTGAAGCGAGTGGTTAACTATTTGCTTAACCAAGGCACTTTCTATCCACTATCACCGCCGCCAGATGAAGATATGTGCTTGGATACGGAACTTGCTCAGAAGTTCGCAAAGGTCGAACAAGCACCGAATATATTTATACTGCCCAGCAGTCAAAAATGTTTCATACGCTTGATTAACGGTTGTTTGGCAATCAATCCTGGAAGATTGTCCGATGGCAAGAGTGGTACATTCGCTCGGCTACTACTTACGCCAACAGCTCCGCAGGAAGCGGATGCGGCTCGAAATATGTTCAACTGTGCAGCATGTCAGATACGCAAAATTTAGTATAGTTTTCTATTTTTTTAAGGATTAAATACGACAAACAAAAAATATTAGTTTGCTTTTGATTTTGCTTTGGGATTTCAAAATAAATCCAACTAATAGAGGAGCGCAGAGCACTAGTGGATATACGTCAGTCTCGCCAATTAGAGATTAAAGTTAAAGGCAAGTGCCATTAAATATAAATTTTATTAAACTGCCATTCAAAGAGTTGTTCACTTACATACGGCTAACAATAGGAAATGGTATCGTCTAACTTTACTAAACTTCTCCGACTTGCGTGCTCCCAAAAATTAAAATAATTCTATGCTTAATTGAAGTGTCAACTCAATTCAGAATTAAGTAAAATTAATATTAGCGCTAATTATACGAAAAAGATTTAAACAATAAGCGAACGTAAATACTGCAAATGCGGCGCTATACAAAAACGAAAACTAAATTGTCTTAAGTAGACTTATTCTGAGTAACTAACAATTAATTAATTTAACATAATTAGTGTGTGGGTGTGTGTGTGTTTGTGTGTAAAAATTAAGTAACGCGCAATTTAAGTAAACTAGCAAAAGCGACTTAAACTATGCTTTTTTATATGTATGTCTGTTTATATGTCTAGGTGTGTATGTGTGTGTTTGTATCCTTCAAACGAAACCGAACCCAACCTACGACGAGTTAGGTTCTTCCTTATATTATTGTCTATTATTAACGCTCTCCGGATTATGACCGCCGCCACCACCCAAGCTGTTTTCCATGTTCTTAACGATCACATAATTGGTGATGTGATTGATGGCCTCATCTTGCAGCCGTTCCGGCCAGCGCTTCATATACGACTTGACAAAGTCACTAAAGGTATCGACTTTGTCAGGCGTACTCTTATGATTGTCGACAATGTTCTTTACAATGTCGACAAATTTCTCATAGTCCTCATTGGACTTTTTGATTTTATTATAGTTGGGCACACCTCCATTTGTAGCGCCACTTGCGCCGGCTGCATTCAGCTGATCCATATTGCTGTCGGCTAAACGTGCCGAAGCAGCGGCTGCCACAGCGGCCACGGCAGCCGATGATGCCATAAAGTTGACATCGGCATTCGGCGGTGGCACGGAGTGGTCCATAAAGTGGCGATGCATGCCGTACTCTGTTCTGTTAAGTAAATCGAAATGAAAATACAAATGAAACTGGTGTATTGAAAAGTTGCTACGCACTTGTAGAACCCTTCCGAATTGTTGCTGTTAAACTCTTGTTGAGACATTGGATTTTTCCAGACGGGCGATTCAGATGTTGATGGTAGACTGCTTGCGTTCGAAGCAGAGCTCATGCGCTTATCTCTGTGGGTTTAATGAAAGACACAAATTTATATTTTTTATTTCAATTGGCATCATAATCATAATCTGGACGTGAATTAAGTTACTCACTTGTAACCTGTGTGTGCGGCCAGACTTTTGAAAACATCATCCACCTGACTATAGAATTTCCAAGTGCTTATAATACCAGTTGTTTCGAATGTCTTCTGTTCTTGTCTATAACGCTGCGTTAAATTATTCACTTTAAAGTGTACTTCCAATGCGGTAACGGATACGCCGAGTGCAGTTAGCTGCTTTGCCATTGCCACATAGAGATGGCCATTTCGTTTGATTGTGCGCAATTCATAGGCGCAGACTTTCCATAGTTTAATTAGTTCGAGAACTCCATTGTCTTCCCATTGGCGCCTTTTTTTGTTGAATTTTTCATACTGCAATATTCAATTAACAATTTAATTCAACAGCGACGTGACCGATCTTCAGTGGCACTTACAGGCATCTCACATGGGTCTCACAAGTGTCAAAGTATTGCCCAACAAACTCCTTGCACGAACTAACTCTATGCGATACCAATGCATGGAGCGTTAGGTTCTAGTTAGCCATTCCAATGCGAATAGAGCTACAAAACACAAAATCAACTTCAGTTTAAAAGCATGGACCGATTCGGAAGTCCACTTATGAACTCCTAAATAAAGGATGTATTAGTTTTCTTAACTATGTATACAATTTGATTGTTTAAATAATTAGCATTTATAAATTGACCATCATAAAGAATAATTCAATTAAATAATTGACAGTTGCAGAAAACAGTCAATTGTTGTAATTTAAAATTTTAGTTTTTGTCATAAAAATATTAATTTTAAAAACACAAACTCGAGTTCCCATGCCAATTGGGAGAGAGAGAGCAACGCTTTGCGCACTCACAACACAGAGAAAAAATGAAGAAAAACTCTCTCACATGATAATTACTTATAATTAATTGTAATTATAGATTTCGAATGATCATTAAAATTGTAAAGTAATTACAATCAAGCTGCCCGGCACAAATGGCTCTCCGCTTACACACACGCAAACACACACATTCACACCTGCACGCCCACAACTGCGTCTTGTAAACAAATCCAGCATAAAAATTGTAATAAAAATTGCACTTGAATTCCAATCCGAATTCGATGATGTGACTTTCGGTATATATTTTTTCTTTTTATTATTACTTTTTTTCGCAGACAGGCAGCACAAGCGAGACGAGAAAATCTGCTGCAGTACGCGCGCGACCGTGTCTAAAAATGAAGTGAAGCAGTATTTCAAGTATACAAAGGCCGTCCCCAAACTCGGAAACTGAAAAGAAGCAACAACGATAGTTAAGGGGCGGCAGTGAAGAGTGCCCGATACGAAGAAGATGCGCCAATAGCAGCAACAACAACCATACACACACACACACACCACTACGAAGCAGAAGCACTTGTCGTGCCTGTCCTCTCCGCGCGCGTTGTAAAAAGGAGATAGTCGACGCTTCTTTTTTCGCTTTTCCCTACACACACATACACACTTGAATTTCTTTGCTTTTTTCACTTGACTTTTTTTCTACTGCAATTTTTTCATTTTCAAAAATGTTGTTTTTTTACGCACTTTGTTGGTTTGTTTGAGCGCAACAATAACTTAATAATTAATAAAATTTAATGCTGCTGATTCCAAGATGATGATGTTCGTTGTCCGCTTAAATGATGTAATTATCGACAGAGAGAACGAACGTCGTTATTGGCTGCGCGAATGCGAATGACAGCGCAACACAAACGTCATAATGAGGTAAGTGGCAAGGCACAAGTTATACTTTCAACCGCGCTGCCAGATGCAACGAATCTTAGGTGTGGCAACGCTTCGTTGAACGTTTCCTTATGACGATTTTGCTTGAAAAATATGCAAATCATGTACCGACATGTAGCTTTTTTACGCCTTACCGCCCACCGCCCACAAATGAATAATGACTTTTTCGCTGCCGTTGTTGTTTCGCTGATGGCTGAAGTTGGAAATTATGACTTTGTGCTCAGCGCGTCGTCTATTGCATGCAATTTATCTTATGCCCCTCATCATCATCATCATCAAACTCAGAACGCAACGCAACGGCGGCTCGTTAAGGTCGACATCAGCAATAACGAACGAACGAGCGAATGAATGGCATCAGTGCTTTGCCATTATTGGCTGTGGTGGTGGTTTTGTTATGTCGTTGGTGGAGCACATTCACAGATACACGTACACACTCACACGAGTTGCCGGTCGGTCATCATCATTAGGTTGTGCCCGTTTGGCTCCACTTTCCGCAATCATAATCGTCTCTTACACAAACAAACAAACACACACACTCGCACACAAAGCTAAGCGAAAACGTCATTAGCGCGACGAAAACAACAAAAAAAGATAACGTCTCTTGGAGTCGTTCGTTGTTGCGCTCTTGTAATCATCATTAAAATGGCACGGCATCATCGAAAAGCGCGGCAACTGGCAGCGCGCGTAATCAAAGTTGATACAAAAAGAAAACAAAAGAAGCATAATTTGGTTGTTATTGCTATGATAATTTTGAGAAATGACAGCGCTATTCAATTAAAGCCCAAACTAAATGTCGTACCCAGAACGTCTTCCTCGTTCCCATTTCACCACCATCAGATAATAAACTGGACCCAGCAAGCAACGTCCATCTTTGGTACCATCCAAGCATCTTGTTAGTTTGATAGACACTTGAAATACATTTGGTTGTGACCCCACATAGGAATTGATTGATCACCAACGCCTGATAAGTATCTAGAAACTACTTACTACTACTTAATTACTTGGCTTATACTAGTGTATTAGAGTCGGTCGGTACACCAGAGATTATGACTACGATGAATGGCGACTTGGGCAATGGCACGCTATTGCACTTGATGTGCACTTTGTACAATCCAGCTTCTGTAAGCTGCAACTTGACGGCAAAACGCGAAGGATCGAGTATATTCAACGGCACTGTGCGTTGAGTGCCGCCTGGGCTTTCCAAACGAACTTCGAAATTGCCGCGTACTCCATTCCGTTTGATTATAAAGTTCGCCTCAGAGTTGACGCGCATGACGCTGCTTGGAAAGTGCAGCAGTTGTACTTTACTAGCGTCCGTCAACTCGGGTGCTATAAAGACATTCGATGCCTCAGTGCAGTCGTAGGTGTCTGAAATAGCAAAAAATATCATAAGGAAACAGACGTTCAAACGAATTTGTGACGCGCCCCGCCCAACGTCATCATTGAGAGCGAACACAATTGTTTATCGTATACACACCCGCGTCTGGTGTACGCTGATATTTTCCAAAAATACAAACGCCGTCTGCCGTCACCGGACTACTGCACCCGCTGACCGAATTGTGGTTGCCTACACATTTTGTATTCAAGCGAATCTCATGAGACACCTTGTACATTTTATTATGTTTAAACGATTTATTTAATATTTTCTTCAATTTTACGTCTCGTTATTTATTTTCAAACGCACGTCTTTGCTGCAAAGTTTCACTGCGTAGACTAATTCGAAAGATCTATTTTCTCATGCTCACTTTTTCCAACTCGCTATAGGTTAATGTTTATATATATCTCGGATATAATCTAAATGGTTCCGCTGACGTTCGTTGACTCATAAACAGAGCAATTCATGCATTTGGACAAAGTCAGTCATTGCTCCAAGCACTTTTCGATTAATGTACGAGCACAACCCGTGATCTTTAAAAATATTTTCTACCGATTAAACTAATTTACACTTCTTGCTTTTTAGATTTATTGTAGTATATTATAGTATATAGAATTATTAATACTTAAACTAAACAAATAATATATGGGGAATAAGGTGCTGTTTGTCTTGTGTATCAACACTTTCGAATTCATTTTACAATTATAGTTACATTTGCTCTACAAATCCGACTCGGAAGATTCTTTACATTTGATGTTTTTGGAAAAATTTCAATAACGTAACAAAAAAATTATGTGAATTGCAATTCACATAATTTTTTTGTTACGTTATTGAAATTTTTCCAAAAACATCAAATGTAAAGAATCTTCCGAGTCGGATTTGTAGAGCAAATGTAACTATAATTGTAAAATGAATTCGAAAGTGTTGATACACAAGACAAACAGCACCTTATTCCCCATATATTATTTGTTTAGTTTAAGTATTAATAATTCTATATACTATAATATACTACAATAAATCTAAAAAGCAAGAAGTGTAAATTAGTTTAATCGGTAGAAAATATTTTTAAAGATCACGGGTTGTGCTCGTACATTAATCGAAAAGTGCTTGGAGCATTGACTGACTTTGTCCAAATGCATGAATTGCTGTTTATGAGTCAACGAACGTCAGCGGAACCATTTAGATTATATCCGAGATATATATAAACATTAACCTATAGCGAGTTGGAAAAAGTGAGCATGAGAAAATAGATCTTTCGAATTAGTCTACGCAGTGAAACTTTGCAGCAAAGACGTGCGTTTGAAAATAAATAACGAGACGTAAAATTGAAGAAAATATTAAATAAATCGTTTAAACATAATAAAATGTACAAGGTGTCTCATGAGATTCGCTTGAATACAAAATGTGTAGGCAACCACAATTCGGTCAGCGGGTGCAGTAGTCCGGTGACGGCAGACGGCGTTTGTATTTTTGGAAAATATCAGCGTACACCAGACGCGGGTGTGTATACGATAAACAATTGTGTTCGCTCTCAATGATGACGTTGGGCGGGGCGCGTCACAAATTCGTTTGAACGTCTGTTTCCTTATGATATTTTTTGCTATTTCAGACACCTACGACTGCACTGAGGCATCGAATGTCTTTATAGCACCCGAGTTGACGGACGCTAGTAAAGTACAACTGCTGCACTTTCCAAGCAGCGTCATGCGCGTCAACTCTGAGGCGAACTTTATAATCAAACGGAATGGAGTACGCGGCAATTTCGAAGTTCGTTTGGAAAGCCCAGGCGGCACTCAACGCACAGTGCCGTTGAATATACTCGATCCTTCGCGTTTTGCCGTCAAGTTGCAGCTTACAGAAGCTGGATTGTACAAAGTGCACATCAAGTGCAATAGCGTGCCATTGCCCAAGTCGCCATTCATCGTAGTCATAATCTCTGGTGTACCGACCGACTCTAATACACTAGTATAAGCCAAGTAATTAAGTAGTAGTAAGTAGTTTCTAGATACTTATCAGGCGTTGGTGATCAATCAATTCCTATGTGGGGTCACAACCAAATGTATTTCAAGTGTCTATCAAACTAACAAGATGCTTGGATGGTACCAAAGATGGACGTTGCTTGCTGGGTCCAGTTTATTATCTGATGGTGGTGAAATGGGAACGAGGAAGACGTTCTGGGTACGACATTTAGTTTGGGCTTTAATTGAATAGCGCTGTCATTTCTCAAAATTATCATAGCAATAACAACCAAATTATGCTTCTTTTGTTTTCTTTTTGTATCAACTTTGATTACGCGCGCTGCCAGTTGCCGCGCTTTTCGATGATGCCGTGCCATTTTAATGATGATTACAAGAGCGCAACAACGAACGACTCCAAGAGACGTTATCTTTTTTTGTTGTTTTCGTCGCGCTAATGACGTTTTCGCTTAGCTTTGTGTGCGAGTGTGTGTGTTTGTTTGTTTGTGTAAGAGACGATTATGATTGCGGAAAGTGGAGCCAAACGGGCACAACCTAATGATGATGACCGACCGGCAACTCGTGTGAGTGTGTACGTGTATCTGTGAATGTGCTCCACCAACGACATAACAAAACCACCACCACAGCCAATAATGG
>JBAMBP010002667.1:0-48793 GCA_037044515.1 Phortica magna
GTAGCCACGCCCATTTTCTTATTTGTCTTAAAGAAGGCAATGTAGTCAAACTTCACAACATTTTTCAATCTTGTGTCTCGTCTGTTCACAGAGAAGTCCCATTTTTAAGTTTTTAGTTGTATGGGCGGTACCACGCCCTTATGTCCGATTCTTATAAAATTCTGGATTTTAGTGAGGCATTAATAAAAACACGTAATAGCAAAGATTGGTTTGCTTATATTTAAGAACAAAAAAGTTTTTCTAACAAAAACAGTATTTTTAACCGATCGTTCCTATGGCAGCTATATGCTATAGTAGCCTGATCTTGACCATTTTTGCATCGTATCTTTATTGATTTAAAAAAAAATTTATGTGCAAAATATTGAGTCGATAACTCTTAAAATACGTGGTTTTTTAAGCAAAAACATAATTTTGAACGATCGTTCCTATGGGAGCTATATGCTATAATGATCGGATCAAACTGAATTTTGCATACCAAATACCTGCAAGGAGAAGAAAATTTTCTGCGCTTAAAGTTTTTTGCTAACTTTAAAACTCTGGCCGGAAATCGCATTGAAACAGACAGACGGACATCGTTATTTGAACTCGTCTCGTCATGCTGATCAAGAATATATATACTTTATATAGTCGGAGATGTCTCCTTCTCTGCGTTGCAAACTTCATGACAAAGTTAATATACTCTTTTTGCAAGAGTATAATAAAACAAATATAAATATAAAAAAAAATGCCTTTGTAGTTGCTCATCATATTTTCTCTTTCATTTTATTTTTATTTTGCCCGCACACCAACACACACACACACACACACACACACACACAGACACACAGACACATGAACACAGACACAAAGCGCCGTGGCCACGATGCGCGATGCACACGGGTTGGCTCGCTGACTCCCGTTACTTTGCTCGGTCTGGTCTGGTCTGTGGCCGTGGCGTTGGGATGGGCTGGGCTGGAATGGGCTGGGATGGTGTGGTGTAGTGTGGGGTAAGGCGTTGTGGTGTGTAACGTTGGTGGCGCTTTGGCTTGCCTGGCTTGTTGGTAGGGACGCTAGGAGCCAAAATGACAGTAAGGCGTGCTGCTGGCTCGTGGCTGCTTTTGTCCATGCTCATATGTATATGTATGTATGTGTGTATGTGTGTATGTATGTGTGTATTTGATAAACTTCACTCTAACCTATCATATCCTGTGCTATCCTGTCCTGTTGTACGCTGGCATCCGTGCCCGTTACGTACCGTACATTGCCATTCCGTGCTGTGCCACACCGTACCCCTCTACCCTTCAACATTTCTCGCCGTGTTCATCTTGTTTGTTGTATGCCGGCAGCTTTTGCCTTTGTAATTCAAGCAGAAGCTAAATTTAATACCGAAAAGGAAAGTGGAAATCGTATGCATGCCCTGACACGTCTTTAATTTCCTTGGGGATTAAAGGCAGCGAACAGGAATTCGAGGCGCTTCATCTTCATCTGCTTCGCCACACCCCGCTCCTGTTACGGTTCGTACTTCACTCGTTGTTGTTGTTGCTGCTGTTTGTCTGACTTTGTATTACTGTTGCCGTATTTATTTCTTATTGTTGTTGTTTTCATCGTTTTTTTTTTTTTTTTTTTTTGATGATGAAATCTAATTTCAGATCTTTGCTTCGGTGCGTTCACAGTCAAAATGAATCCGCCCAGGCATGCACAAAACAATAAAATTCCTCATATACGAAAATGTTTCTTTATACATTTTTATTGCCTGTTTGGGCTTTAATGATAAATGGTGGAAACATTTCTTTAAGTTACAAAACGAAATTCTCCCGATGCGAATTCAAGTGTCTTGTAACAACGAATCACAATTCACAATCTACCGTACCCAACCCAACCCACGCCACTTCACCCCAACCCAAGCCAACCCAAGCGAACTCATCACACCCCTATCACACCTCTCAGCACACTGCTACATTCCTCTTGACTTCGCATCGCAGTCGAAATCAGTCAGTCAGCGTTATCCCGCCGTCTCAACGCCTATCACTTTTGGCTTAGCGAAAAAACAAAAAGAAAACGATATCTGTTGTATGACCTTACAACAATGCTAAGAATGTCGACCCCGCAAAGGCATAGCTTGAAGAACCCATAAAGTATACTATACATTCTTGGCCACAGAGGTCTTAAAGGTCATAAAGCTTTGTTAGTTTCGACTGTTTTTGCCGGATTGAAACTTTTACCGGTATCATAAGTTTATTTCAAGTGTTGAACTCTCAATTTGGCTGGAGATTAGATCTGTTTTTGTTATATGGCATATGCCACGCCCTCAAATACAAAAAATTGTATACTCGTCTCTGATCCGAACAAGCTGAACTTGACTAGCATCGTCCGTCAGACTGCCTCAGATCTCTTTAGACAGTTGGTAGAGTAGTTGGACAAGTGGTGCCACGCCCAAAGCAGCATTGTTAATTTTTGTTTTTTTTTAGGTAATGCAAAAGATTCGTTAAATTTGTTTTAATATTTTTATTTTTCTATTTTGTTTCTTTTTTTTTTTTTACAAATATTTGCCATTAAGATTTCATTTAAAAACTTATATGAATAATCATCTTTCTCTCTTTTATTTTTGTTTTGTTGTTGTTTCTATATATAATATATAAATTGATTTTTGAAAACAAGTCTCCAAAAGTAACAAATATGATATCAAATATGCATTTTGTTTTTCTTGTGAATTGGCAAACATATTAAAGGCCATTAAATTTTCGCAAAGATACAAAAACACAAAAAAACTTGAACATTATTTTCTGTTCGAAAGTTTTGAGCAAATTCATTCATTTCTATACTAAAGCGAAGTTAAACGTTAATCTAATTCCATTAAAAAATATATTCAACAGCCGAACTGGCAGAACTTTCATTCATCATTCTGACCGTTGATATCAATTAACCTTTCCGTATTCCATCGTTCCTAATATTATGCACTGCGATGTTACATTGCGCCATACTTGACATATGTCAGTTTAGCGCTCAAGCATGGTCTGTGCCAATGCTCAACTGACGTGTGTTTAAGCTGACCCGCTGCAACATAAGTGTATTGATTATTAAGAACTGTGGCCTGTGAAGCGCTTAATTGGCTTCAATCATTTTGACTTTTTAAATTGACTTTTCTTGTTTTTTCGGTTCTTTCAAAATTTGCACTCTAACTTTCATAGAAAGTTGCATAAATTACTATGAAAAAGAGATAAAAAAAATCAAACAAAGTTTTGTTTAAATTTGTATTCATAATTGGCCGACAATTGGAAAAAAAGTCTTTACTGTCGTATGTATCTTTTGCTGCATTTTCTTTCATGACCAACTTCTTCAAT
The DNA here is from genome assembly GCA_037044515.1 of Phortica magna. Classification (NCBI taxonomy): domain Eukaryota; kingdom Metazoa; phylum Arthropoda; class Insecta; order Diptera; family Drosophilidae; genus Phortica; species Phortica magna. The sequence goes on from JBAMBP010002667.1 coordinate 3,321, forward strand.
ATGCCAACGCAATTGAATTGTTGTATTAATAAACTGCACAATTCACAATAATAATTTCATAATTATAATAATCATAATAATAATAATAAAAAAAAGTCGTTTATGCCTATAAAAAAAAACTTACATGCTAAATATTTTATGCCTTTTGTTGTTGTTATTTATTTTCAGTTTGAAAATATATAATTGTATAGAATAATTGGTGTAATATTTGTTTTGATGTTATTGTTATTATTATTTGTTATTATTTTTTGTTTGTTGTTTTTGTTTGTTGTTTTTGTATTTTTATATTTGTTAGTAATGTCTTAGTAACTCATGTTATCGATCAATCTGTACTTTTAGCTTTGTATGCAATTTTTGTGTATACATATATGTATAAATATTTTTGTATGTATGCATGTAAGTATTATTTATTTATTTAATATAGTTGCTGTTGTAGTTGTATTTGTTACGATAATTGTAAACGCATTTTGTAACTATTTAGTTTATCTAAGCTTCTTTTTGAATATTCCATTAGGATTAATTACCATCATCTCTATTATCAACACCATTCTTGTCATTATCATTATCATTATATCATTATCAATTGGATCACAACATTAATGTTGACTTGATCGTTTAACTACTATTGACTTCTTTTTTTTTGTTTGTTTGTTTCTCTCTCTCTCTCTCCCTTCAAAACTACGTCTCACTTCTCATATCGTCTCGTCTCATCTAATCTCGTCTCCTTTTTTAATGAGAACGCATTAAACTATGGTTGTCTAAGCAAAGCATCACAATCTCAATCGCGAATTTCGATTCTGGACATCTCTAGGGGTTGTGGTATTGCGCTAAATGCTATTTACAAGTAGGTATCTGTATTGTACATAGTTCATATTCGTAGTTAAGGTTTTTTGTTAGTACTTCTTGTTGTAAGATTAACAAGAAAAAAAAAAAAAAAAACATTACAATCAATAAATAATTATGTTCTAATCATGTATTTTTTGGTTTTAGTTTTTTGGTTAAAATTTTCTTTTTAAATTTACATATCTAATAATGTGATTTTTCTGCTCAATAGTAAATTTGAGTCAATTTATGGAAAACATCACCTTCAGCGTCATTGCAGCCACTGGATTTGTGTAAGTGTGTGTGCGTGTGTGTGTGTGTGTGGGTGTGTGTAAGTGAGTCAGTGGTACAGGACACAAGCACATCGGAACTGTGCTAATTTGATTGCTGCTGCTGCTACTTTGCGTGTGTGTGTGTGTGTGTGTGTTTATGTGTGTGTGTGTGTCTATACTTTTAAAGCTGCTGAAGAATAATGTAAATCGCTTAACCGATTAGATTTGCAGCCATCGGCAGCAATAATCGCCAATATCGGCGGCAGCGAAACGCCAATCGCGCTCGAGCAATCGTCATCGTCCTCATCTAGCGATGACACCTCAGTTTCATCACGTAGCAGTGCAGCCTTGTCATCGGACGAACGTCGCACGCGACACAATAGACACATGAGCAAAACCAACGCCAACAATAAAAGCGAACCGGCGATGAGACAAAATAATAACGGCTTCTGCATATCAATCGATGTCGCTAAGCTTAACATGTTGAATGCGCGCTGCTTGTGCCGTAGACTGTTCTCCTTCTCATCGAGCTTACTGCCATTATCATCAATATCACTAATATCCTCAATGTTTTTATTGTTGTTGCTGTTGTTGTTGTTGTTATCATCAATATCATTATCATCGTCAGGCGCAGAGTCGTCATCATCATCATTATTAACGGCAGCGATGTCATTGTTGTCGTTGTCGGCATTTTTATTTTTCTTCTCAACGATGTCAGCAGCGTCAGCGGCAGCAGTAGCAGAGGGCGCGGGTGCGGGTGCGGCGGCCATGTTTCCATTACTATGCGTATGCCAATTAAAAATAAAGTTTGTATGTTTGTTCATTTGTTGTTCGGCTGCCGATTGCACAGCAACATCGATATTATTGCCATCGTTATCGATATCATCATCTTCGTCATAGGGCAAAATGGGCACTATATTTTCTGCTGGGAATTGATCAGCACTGGCGGCAGCCTCTTCCTCTGTTTGTTGAATTGCTGTGGCCGTTACTTCGTCGTCCGCTGCTGCTGCTGCTGCTGCCGAATGTTGACGACGCAACAAATGATTATTATTATTTTTGGGCGATTTGGCCGCTTTGGCCGTGTCCACCATCAGCGGCTGTGAGCGTGACATGTCGCCGGTGAACTATAAGGAAACAACGAACATATAATAACGAAAGAGGTATACATTTCAACGTTACTTTGCTTTATTATTTATTTATTTTTTTTTTTTTTTGCTTTATGTGCTCAACGTTAGGTAATGAACAAGTTTTGGTGTGCTGGTGTTAGTGTGTTAGTGTTTGTTGCCTAATAGAGTTATTAAAAAATCCACTCACTTTATTCTTACAGGTCACCTGCACGCGATATTTCGTGTCGGGCCAGAGCGATAGCTGCACATTACACGATTCGGTAAGCAAATTACCCATCAGTCCACCGCCGGACACTTCCCAAGTGACGAGACATTGATTGGGCCAACGCAATCGCTGCCAGGCAACTTCGACAAGCACCAGCGAGTCCTGCTGCACCATTGAGACTGTCGTCAGGGACCAAGTTGCGCCGTACCATTTTAACTTTTTGGGATACGGTGATGATAGCGGCGGCGGTTTCATGCATTCGCTCCAGCACTGCAAACAACAGTAGGAATATAGTTAGTAGAGTCATTTGTTTCTACTAAAAAGTAGCTGAGTTGTAAATTTATCTTTTCTGAAAGCAATTTTCAATTAAGACAAAACTAAAATTGTTTTTAAAACGTTTAGTTGCAAAATCGATTTGATCACCGACGAATTGAACGTTTAAATTGTTGTGAATTCTTCTATGACGTACGATCGAATCGAAGGATTTTATTTTGATCGATACCTGGAGAGACTAGACTAGTCACCCAAATGCTGCGGCAAAGGCTTTAGCATGGCAGAGGCCACGCAAAACATTAAAAGGACTTTATCCATCAGAACTTAGCTGATTATTTGTATCAATATTAATATATTAATAATAATATTTAAATAAATTATTAATACATCAAAAAAAGTTGAAAGACATTTTGTTTTTTTTTTTTCAACACCATTTCAATAATGTCAAATTTCATAGAATTGCCGTCTTTTCTTCTTCGTTGTTACTTAATTGTTTTCCGTTGTGCGCTTAGCGCCAGAATCAACACCTTGTCCGTGCTCGGTTACAAACAGACAACTCTTAAAGCATTCGGCTTTCAAACAGCTTTCAACACCATAGCGGAAGCTGAAGTGCCACCATTTTGATGATGCTTGAAACTGTCGTCAAAACGGATACAAAAATCCGCCAACATTAAGAAAACAAAACAGAAAAGAAAGTCATCTCATTTAAACGCAAAAGATAAAAATTAAAGATGAAGAGGAATAAGTATCAGTATCAGAAGCAGTGGCAAAATAAAGCGAAAAATACACACTTACCGCTAAGCATTCCCGGCTTTGTTGACACGGCACGCCATTACTGAGGAACTGCAACAATGAATGAAAGAACGAAAACACACAAATGATATAAGTATAATTTTAGCTGCTTTGACAGATTATTATCCTGTCGTAATAACCAATAAGAATATACAGACAATGAGAAATAACAACAACAACAACAACACTGACAACCCCAACAACAAGGAAATGCTAGTAAGCAGAAGAAAGCAAAGGAACCCGAACGAATACAAGTACAGAGCCAGCAGCGAACGCGTGTCGGAAGTGACTGCCACCCACATTGACACCCAACATCCGCACCTTGCACGCTCTCTATGCCACACCCTACGCTCCCGTATGTCTCAACTACCACTACCCGCTCTACCCGCGCATCTAAACAATTGCACGTTGCCATTCGTTTTTTTTTCTTTTTCATTCTGCCAGTCCATCCAACCAACCAACCAGCCAGCCAGCCATCCATCCATCCATCTGGCGCTTAGCCTAAGGCCACTAAGTCGTTACAACTGATTGCATTACTACCTGACAGATAAGACTTCATTTAAGGGACATTGAGGATTGAGTTTGGGGCTTACCATTTTATAGCATCCCTCGCGGCATTGCTGTATACGAAGACGCGTCGGATTGCCGTCTAACTTCGCTGGCGGCAAATAAGTCTGCGTTGATGCGACAGATTGAGTGGGCGGCGTTGCTGTTGTTGCTGCTGTTGTTGTTGTTGTTGTTCTTGCTGTCACCGTCGTTGTCGACGCTGTTCCTATTCCAACGTCTTTCACTGCTTTTGCTGCTTTATTTGTTATTTTAGCGCGTGTTGTTGTTGTTGTTTGTAGTGGTGTTACCGTTGCTGCTATTGTTGTAACTGATAATGTTGTTTTTGTTGGTATTGTTAAATTGTCACCACGCACGCCGCACAAGTCAAGATTCACAATGCCAACGATAAGAAAGAGTACCTTCAATGTCATCTTTAATGTGGAACGCATTTTCGCCAAGTGTGCCATGTTTATGTGGCGCGGTGTAGGGTGTTGGTTAAGTCCTTAGACGCGCACAAAGATGACAATTCAAAATCTTGTATGTGTGTGTATTTGTGTGTGTGTGTGTGTGTGTCAGCCACACGGGTACAGGTACAAGTACGTTTGCGGTTATAAATACGGTCAATGCTACAAATGGGCACTTGTCTGTCTTTGTGTTTTTGTTTTTGTTTTTTTTTCCTTCTTCTCTTCTCTTCTCACTTGTCTCACTTTCGTCCTGTTCGGCTAACTGTTGATGTAAATACTGACTATAATGTTATTATAGCTGATGTTGTTGTTGTTGTTGTTGATGGCCTTGTTGTAGGCGCTGAGTTTATACTTTGCGTCAACGTGTGTAAAATGTGCGCGCGTAGGCCGTTTTGTAGTGGGAGTTTGTTTCTCTTCTATGCTGGTCCTTTGCTCTGCTTGTTATTGTTGTTGTTGCTGTTGTTGTGCTGTTCTTTGTGCCCTTTGTTTCCTTTGTTTGGTTTTGTGGTTATTGTTGTGCTTTTTTTTTTTGGCATAATTACATTTTAATTGCTTTATTAACGCGCGTTGTGCATTTTTTAATTGAGCATGTGCGTAAAACCGGCAGAAAACTTAGTCACCATCGTTGTTATTGTTGTTGTTGTTGTTGCTGTTATTGTTGTGCTCAAGTAGCAGTTGTATAAGGCGACGACGACGAAAGGTGCACCAAATTGAGTAACAAAGACGTCGACGTCGACAACAATCAAATGAGAATAATTACTTTATTCTTGTGTGCACGACATGGACACTTACAAATAAACACACAAACACATATGTATAAGCAAACACGAGCATGCACAAACACTTACACTTATACAAACTAAAACACACGTGCAAAATCACGAGCAAACACGCCCACAATATAAACTATGCACATTGCAATTGCAATTGAGAGTCGCCCGCCGCCTTCTGAGCGTAATAGAGTGTGCAAAATATTTTAATTTGCAATATTTATATTTGTTATGTTTATTTTGCGAGTGTGTGTGTGTGTGTGTTCTTTTTTTTTTAATTTTCTTCCTTTATGTTATTAGCACTTATTTTATTGCTATGACGTTTTTGGGTTTTCATATGTTGTTTTCTCTTTTTTTATTTTGTGCAATCTTTTGCATTTGTTTTTAGAAAATATGGTTTGTGTTTGTTTTTAGTTTCAGTTTAGATTTTTTCGTTAGTTTTTAACACTAAACATATGAAAAAAATGCAAAAAATATAACAAACACCGAGATCATCATCAAAGTAATCATCGACCAAACACTGCAAGAACACGCATACGTCGACAATGGCTGAGAAGTTGTTGAATATTGAGTTATATATATATAACAAAGTTGATGTGAGAGCACGCGTCCGAGTCCCGGAGTAGTTCACGTTGAACTGTGTGCGCTGCAGATAATTTCAGCGCATCGTGCTGCTGCTGCTGCTGCCGCCGCATGTGCTGTCGACCAAACAGACTAAACGAACGAACGAACGAGCGAACAACCGAACAACCGAACGAACGAACGAACGAACAAACGACTAACAACGGTAACGGTAAACAGCGACAATAGCAACGAAGAAAAGTAGCAGGAGCAAACGGGCAAAATACGAACAACTTTAACGATGACAGTGGCGTCGTTAGAGCTGCGAAACTGCGAACTGCGAAACTCCGAGTAATTAGATTAAAGTAGTGTACAACGGAACACTGAAAAGAACTAAACTGCGCTGATAAAGTGCGCCACCCTTTTTGTAGCATACAAACGAACAAATGAACGGAACGAACCAAATGACAAACGAGGAAAAGCAGCGAGCGAATGAGCCAAATGAACGAGTAAGCAAAGCATGCTGGGTGGCAGACAAACAAACAAACCGAATGTCAGGGCGTTAGCGGCAGGCAGAGTACGCACGCCGTTAGGCTGCAGGCCAGGGCGTGACATGTGAGGGTGATAGGGCGTGGAGGTGAGGCGGCGGAGGGAGTGCGGTTACGAATACGAAAACGAGCTGGGTCGTGTCGTGTGCGCTGCGCTGCGCTACGCTACGCTACGATGTACTTCAAATGCGCCGCGCACACATTTGCGGCAACAACGGCGGCTTTACGTGTAACCTTCTTAGAGGTTAAATGCAAATGCAAAACTTTGAAGCACACTTTTGATACTTTTGTGCGCTCGTAAAAAAAAAAAAAAAACAACAAAAACAAAAACAAAACAAATAAAAATAAGAAAAGCATATAAAAGCAGCCGCAACGTTGCCGACTGATTGCTTGACGTCGTGACTGCTCTATTAGTGTATTGCAGTGTGTTTGAAGGCTTTTTGCGCGCAAGCGTCGTACAAGCTGCATCGAACACGTTGCAGGGGTTCCACCAAATCCTATGTGTGGCGTAAGAGCAGTAGACGCAGCAGCACGATGGCTCTCGGCATATATATGTATGTATGTATGTATGTTTGTGTGTATGGTAAACAAGTCAGCAAGCCAGTGAGCGGGCGAGCGCACAGGCATCTCCTTTTTCCAGTGGCGTAACAAGCGGCTGGCTGGAGTGCGCAAAATGCTACAGTATCGACATAGGGCACTTGCATGTGGAAAGAAAGAAACTTCGCTTGCTTAAAAACTCCAGTTCTCTCACAGGTTTCACAAGAAACCGCACACTACTGTCAATATCGTAGTGCCGTATGTCGCGCTAAAGGCCACGCAAAACTTGAAGCAGGATCTGTCGACGTGCAACTACGATTCCTTTCAAATGCCACTAAAAATCACGGGTCGCCAACTGATAACATTGCCACGGGCCCCAGTTACACCACTGGCTTTTTCATTTGCATAAATTAAATTGGACTCGAAATCGAACATGTTATCTCCGGGGAATGAAGTCAAGTACGAACAGCACGCTTCACTACTGTGGCTGCTGCTGCTGCTGCTGCTGCTGTTGCTGCCTTAAAGGACTGTTGTTTGTGTTGTTGTTGCTGTTGTTGTTGTTGTTGTCGAAGGGTGGTTGACGACGACTTGGTTCGCTTGACGTGCAACGCTTGTTGTACGGGGTTTTGATGTTGGCCTTCCCGCCAATGTTGTTGCCTTTGAGCTGAAAAATAAAGATGAGTTGAGTCGAGTTGAGTCGAGCTGAGTTGAGCATGATGCGGGTGGATTAGAAAAATCAAAAAATTTCGAACAAAGGACCTTCGAAGCTGTGTATAGCATTGGTTGGCTTTGAGCGATCAACGGGTCGGGCTACCATGGCCGGTGGCATGTACGGTGGCATGAATGGTGGCATGAACTGAACGGTGGCAGGAGAAGTGTTGCTAATTTTACTTGGCACATGTGCTTATGGCAGTGCTTCTATTCATGTATTATGCTTGTTTGTGTGTGTGTGTGTGTGTGTGTGCAGATACATGTGTTGCATGCCTTTGCTCTGTTGTCGTTGTTGTTGTTGTTGCCGTCGTCGCCACGGATGTGAATAATTTATTCAATTAAAATTCTTGTTCATTCAAAAGGCAAACATTGACAAAGGGATGCTACTTTATTGCTTCAGCGGGGCATGAAGTGTTGCGGGGGGGGGTTTTATGCACGGGTCACATACATGAGCCGAGCGACAGCAACAATTAAAGTATCGTCCGTTAATGCAAACCTCGTTTATTTTTGGCTTTTTTTTTTTTTTTTTAATATAAGAGCGTGTATCTTGTATCTACAGATGCTACACACAAGCAATGCAAATCGAATTTGGTCTACGCGCCACGCATATCTCAGACCGATTAGCGTACATTTTACAAAGCTCTTGTCATGTGCAGCTGGTAGGCTTCATTTATTTACTATTTTTTGTTGCCTTTGATTTTTTTGTTGTTTTCTGTTCATGGTTTATTTCTTTTTTTGATTTTTATCACTGTAGCGGATTTGGCATGCCTATGATGTGCAATTTGTGCTGAGCACAATGAATGAATGCGAAAAATGCATGCAAGGGCCCAGAACCGAAAACAGGCTGAAGAACGACGACGACGACGACGACGACGACGACGAACGGCACTAAGTCGAAAATATCACAATTTTTAAATAGCACGTGACAAATTTGCTTGTCTGCGCGCACACACACACACACACACACACACACACACACACACACACACACACACACGCACATACATAATGATATCGCCGTGAATAATGAGGAGCACGGCCCTAGCGCTAACACAACTCTATCCGCACTCGCAACAATTCGGCCTGCCTGCCAGCCAGTGAAGCGAACAGACACAAAACGTTGGTGGAAAACAACAACAACAACGACAACAACAACAATGACGACAACACTGCCGAGGCATGTAAAGAACTAATATAAATCATTTGCCGAGATTTTCATACTATTGCTTAGGGCAATTCTGTGAATGGAGCTTAGCATGCATATAAAGTGCATTGATACATCTTGTTGTGTAATGAAGTCGCTTGTCCCCTTCTTCTTCTTCTTTAACAAGGGTGAGTTCCAACTGTGTTGATTTGTGTCCCTGCCACACGGTGTGTGTCTGTGTGTGTGTGTGTGCCAATGCCATTAATAAAATTAGTGTAGTTATGCCATAGAAATATGTACACAATTCGTCGTTGCATCATGTCCGAGCCATGTGCACAAATGCACATTCACACATCTAACAAGAGGTTAGGGAAATTGCCCCCCGGCCTAACAATAAAATATCACACAAAGGCTTACTTTAATATCCAAAGGGCAGCGCATTGTTTGTCTTTGTGGTCCCCTCACCATGAGTATATTAGTACTGTGCACCCAAAAGTTGGTGTTGCAGACCCCATAAAGTATATATATATATTTGATCAGCATCGAAAGAAAAGCCATGTCCATTTGTCCGTCCGTCTGTCTATATGAACGCGTTGATCTCGGAAATTATAATACATAAAACTAAAATTCCTTCGCAGCTCGATTCTGTTAGATCAATTTTTTCCCGGGTTTTCCCTTCTGGAACTCAGTTATTTGCCCCCCACCTAAGCTACCTTGGGTAAATAAATGGTCTTTTGAGATAGGAACATCAAATTCGAAGTGCATATAGCTCACTCGAACCCCAACAAGATGTAATGGAAAAATGGGCGGTGCTACGCCCTCATATAGTAAAAATTTAAAATGCTTATATCTCTTACACCATATGATCTACACTAATGAAATTTTGCGAGTATGCTTTTGGGATTGAGTGAAAAAGAACGTTATATCTCTGGAACCTATTGGTCCAGAAATCTATTTCGATTGAAAAATGGGCGGTGCAACGCCCTATTCTAGCCGTTACAAGATACAATATAGTTCGAAGTCGAGCACACTTGAATTTAATTCTTTACTGGTTGTTATTTAAAATTTGAAATTTAAGACAGGTAGCGCCATCTACATAGCTTGCAGTGCAAAAACTGCAGAGGGCGCTGCATTAAACAGTGTTGTATACGCACATAAACAGTGCTTGAAGTCATTTGTTTTTTGTAACGGTGTTTTGAATGAATATTGTTACATTAATGATATTAATAATGATATCAAAAATTGATGTGTGTTATATAAATATTAATTTACTACTCTTCATTAATGCAATTCGATTTTTCGTTCACCAAACTTAAGTTTTATTACTGTTTTTATCTCTAACAATGAAAGTGCTTGCTACCATTGAAAGTGAAAAACAGATAAATCAGCTTGCGATAGCAATTGATGAGCGATTTAATTGCCGTGCGTGCAATTAATCAGCTTCATTAGCTTCACTGACCGGCAACAAAACGCTAAGGCGCGCCGGCAAGCTTCACAAGCCAAAGTTGACTTTTAGCGATAATTTTAAACATATTGTTTGATACAATGTGACGTTTAATGTTTACTATAAAAACTAAGGCTTTCCGTAAATGTCCTTCGGCGTTGAGCTTATCTTTCAATTAATTTTCGTCGTTAATACATTTTTCTAGATTTTTGTATTAAATTTGTTGTTTTTGTCAATCAATGCTTAGACGACGACATTGATTTGACGCAATGCCATTAGAAGTAAACGGTATTTTAAATCGACAACAAGCAATGAATGAATGAATATACCAATAAAATAAAGGTGTGCCGGTGGCGCCTCTCCGTCAAACTCAAAACAATTAACAGCAAACAGCAAAACAACAAACAAGCTCGTGTTCATTCAAAATGTGTGTCATATTTGCACGCTTCCGTTCCGTTTCGTTCCGCTCTGTTCAAAATGTACTTCAAGGTTAACCGAATCTTGCCAGTAATCAACTTGCTTTCATTACGTAACTGATTTGAATTAAACAAGTTTTAATTATACTAGAGAATATTTTAAAGTAATTTTTTTGTTTTTCTTTTTTTATTATTTTAACCTAATCAAGCTAAGCTACAATGTGCAGGTGTGTGCGAGAAAGAGAAAGACATAAGCCAGCGCAATAACGTTACTTGACTGTTAGTTTAAAGATGGCAATAACGACAGCAATAACCTCGATAACAAAGTAAAAGTGCATTTTCACATAATGAATATTTATAGGAATCTCAACTAAATAAATCATAAAATTAAGCTTGCAAATGAGAGTTTTTCGACTAACATTATTTATAATATTTACAAGCAACTGTGGAAAACCTAGCACGCAGCACAGCATTGACGCCCATCGGTTACTCTTGCTGCCGCCGACGCACACATTCTGTCTCGTTCTCATGATTCGCTATGCGCAAAGAAGGGCATATGGCACGTGCCCCAGGCGCCTGGCTTGACGCAATTGAAACACCTTGTATGTATGTAGGTATATAAAAAATGTGTGAATATATGTACTTATAAAACTTGCTCGTGCTTGCCCATAACATCGTTGACTGCTATGATTTTATTCTTAAATTTAATTAATTTATTCAAAAGTCTTATAGTTTATAATTGCAGCAGCTGTGTAAACATTTTGCTGGTGTCGCAGGTTACGCAGGCGTGATGAGTAGTGGATGCGTTCTAAGCAGTTGACAATGTTCTCAAGTAAATCGCAATTACTTTGCTGTGTTTACTCAGATGCCATATTCAAATATGTAAATGTACAAAGCAATTTTCAGAAACTTATTGTTGGCATATTATTATTAATGACTATTGACAAATGGTGAATTAAAATGCAACAATAACAGCGTCTTGCTCTGCTTTGCAAAAAAGGGCATGAAAAACATAAAAAATGTCAGTTAACAGAAAATGCGTTAGACAAACTATCATTTCATTTATTATGCAATGGCAACTCTGTTAGATATGTTCCATTTCGTGTTTGTTCGCCCTATCGCTTCTTTCTAACTAGCATGGCTTCAACGCAGTCAATGAATTCGTTCCACTTTCAGTGCTTCAAAGCGATAACGTGTATATTGGATTGCCTTATGTGCATTGACAACGTTAACTAAAACAAGTTATTACTTGGTGCTTGATAAACTAAACAGTGGAAAGAAACATACACAATAAAAAAAAGCATATGCACAAACGATTTCACTCCAACATACAGCACATTAATATTTTAAGCTAAATTTGAACGTGTTTATAATTTCGTTTAAATGTAGAGTAGACATAAGTAAGCGGCGCTTGTATTGAAACATGAAGTAAATAATATGCTATTGATATTCGCGCTTGAACATTTTGTTAACGCATTAATGCAAGTTTCGTATATTTTTATTTGATATTGAAGTTTCAAGCCGTCCGGTCGCCGTTGTTCTAAAGCTAATGACTCTCTCTTCTTCTTTTTGGTTAAGGGCGCGCGCTTTTTCATTTTGAGTTGGCATATAAAGTAATGTATTTTTTGTATTTTTTTTTTGTTGATTCATGATATCAGCGTTTATAAACAAGCCAAGTAACCAAACACACATAGTTATTTATATTTTTTTTTTTTTGAATGCGTGCGTTAATCATTTTAAATAGTTATGTGTTTGAATATACATGTATTTTTTTTAACGGTGTTTGCAGTGATTTTCGCTTTACTTTAGCGACAATGTGACAAAATGACAAAATGACTGGCAAAAGATTGCAAGCGTAGTTGATTGTGTTTCATAAATTAATTAAGGGAAAATTAAAGCCGAGCCAAATGTCAAACAACAAAGACAATAACCATAAAACGAGTATAAATCATTTTGATAAGAATAAGTAAATAAATAAATAAATTAAAGAAAATATGTTAATGTGAAGTTGTTGTAAAATCAAATGAAAAAGTTTAACTAAAGCTTGCAAAGTACAAAAATAACCACAACTCAAATAAATTCAACAACAACAACAACATGAGGGCGGCAACAAAGTAAGCAAAACAAATATTAAAACCCACAAAGAACGCTTTATTTGGCCTTGCCGAAGATTATATACTCTTCTCTTCGTCTTATCTATAGTAGCCTATATGACAATTTTCATTATATTAGCCCATTGGCTAACGGAGGAATGCAGATTATTGATTTTGGCTAAAAGTGGGCGCTGCCATGCCTATTTTTTTTATTAAAAAGGTGTTCATGCCGCACTAAGAACAGGCAGGTACCAGTTCCAGTGCTCCGATCTCAATGAAACTTTCAGATTAGTCTGGAGACGTTAAACTACTCTATGAAATTTTAGTCTTTTATATTAAAAAAAATTTGGAACTTTTTCTTCTTCTTTTCGTATGGTGGCTACCAGTTCTAGTGGTCCGATCTCGACGGTTCCGACCAACGATTTGTCTACAGCAAAAAAAATAAGACTCACGCAAAATTTCTAGTCGATAGCTTCAAAACTGGGGGGAGTTCGTATTTTTACAGATAGACGGACAGACGGACTTGGCTCAATTAACTCGTCTGTTCTGCCTGCTCTATAATATATATATACACTTTATGTGGTTGGAGATGTCTCCTACTGGTTGTTACAAATTTCATGACAAAGTTATAAGACCATACACGAGAAGAGTATAATAAATAAAACGTGCGTTCTTATTTACACAAATTTCTTGAATTTTGCATGCCATTTCGATTATTCATTGACACATTCATTCATTCAATCGTTCATTCATTCACAAACAGACACACGCTTTGTCTTGTCGGCCGACGCTTTAAGCCATGTGTCACATGTAATGCTCATTAAAGCCGCAATAAAATTAAAATCTCTTCTAAGAATTAATTGAACATTTTTTTTATTGGTTTTTAATTTATTTTTTATAATTGTAAAAAATTTTACTCAAATAAAAAAAAAACAGCGGAAGTGTTTTTGTGTGTGTGCAGCTTCATAGCGCTAACGGTAAATGTTGTAAGAGAGCAATGAAAGTACTAACAAATCTCAGCTCAAATACAAATTTTATTTAATTTCCTTTTTGTGTAAAATATATTATTTATAAAGCTCAACAAGTAGAATAGTTGTTGACGTCGTTGCATTTGAAGATGTGTCATGAGTTCGATTTCTCATTAGCACTGAAATAAATGACAATCTGCAAAACACTTGTCATGTAAATCAAAGCTTGCCATGTACTTGATATATTTTTTGTGCTCTTGCAAGAGGGGGTATATTAGCTTTGTCATGAAGTGTGCAACGCAGCGAAGATGAGATCTGCGACTATATAACGTATATACATTCCGTCTGTCTGTCTGTCTGTTTCAGTGCAAGCTCCTTTAAATTTAAACGCAGAAATTTTTCAAATATGTCCAGGCATTGTATATCTCAGAATTATTGCGTTCAGAGCACTATAGCATATAACTTCCATAGGAATGGTTTGTCAAAAATAAGGCTTTTGTTAGAAAAACTTTATTGTTCTTGAGCATAAACAGACCAAGCTTTGCAATTACGTGTTTTTATTGATGCTTGACTATATTACAAACTTTTATAATAATCGGAGATAAGGGCATGGCACCGCCCATATACCGAAAAACTTTAAAATGCGATAATGTGGTTTGTCCAATAAGAATAATTGGCAAAACGTTTGCAAGAGTATTTAAGTTTCGGCAAAGCCGTAAATAGCTCCCTTTCAGGTTTTTTAATAATATTAAGTGCTAATGTTCTTTGGCAAACAATTTGCTATCTTGTTTCCTCTGTTGGTTTTTTGTCTTTTTGTTTTTGCTTTGCTTTCGTTGTTGTTGGTTTTATGAGTGCGACGATCTCATTTGCTCGTTTCCTCTTCAGCCTTGTTGGCTTCTTTTGTCGAAACTCATCTTCAGAAATGATGTAATTTGTCAAAAGTTTGTGTTGTGTTTGTCATATGTTTTACGCTATAACTCCAATCAATTAGTCATGTCGTTGGCTCTCTGTCGGTGGAAGAACATAACTGAACAACGAATTTTTCAAATAGGCAAACAAAATGGAAAATATAAGATATAAGATACATGTATATATAAAATATATTTTGCAAACACTTCAAATTATTAACACAATGAGAAGCTTTGTCAGTTTTGCAATACGATCGATTTTAGCTTCAAAGGCAAACAGCAAAACCACAAAAAATCTAGAAAACATGCTCAGCACACTCCCCACTGCACTATTTTATCTGTGCATTTATAGACAACTCAAAGTAACGATGACAGTCAAAGATTAAAAGTGTTTGTTTTCAGCAAATAACAAGAAAAATAAAAAATAAAGTTCTTCAAGTTGTAAACTTCGGGCACGGTGACAAACAGATACATTTCCTTGGGTACCATTACGAACCAAACGATATGAGATACAGCCTTGGCAGCTCAGTCAATTTGCCAGAACCAAGACTTTTCTGATCCAGAGAGAGAGACTTAACCATGCTTAATTAGAACTTCGATGCCGTCTTCTGTTCATTTGCCATTGGCATAAAGACAGATGTATCTAGAGAACCAACGAAAAGTAAAGTAGAATAGAACCGGTGCTGTTGGCACATGCATTGCACATGGCAGAGGTTCTTATCTTTATATCTCTACATTACATGTTTTAAGCAACAGTGAATTTCAAAGTTGTCATCATTGTCATTGTTATTGCTGTTGTTGTTGCTGTTGTTGTTTTTATTGTTGTCGTAGACGAGTTTGTTTGCTGTGTCGTGGCACTTGCAAGCACAGTCAAAGTGCCGACATTGGCATGATAAGAAGAAGAGCAGGCCAAAAATGACATTGCATAGCGTTGGGCGAGTCTGCTCTTGTTGACTTGTACAATAAATGTATGCCAAAAGACACAAACAAAAAGTACAGTTTATAAATCATTTTTTTTTATTATTATTATTTAAAGCTTATCTGCGCTAAGCGCCGTTAAAACGTTAAAGATATTTTTAGTGTAAATATCGTAACACAACAAGAGATAACCAAAGCAAAGTTTTCTTAATATAAAAAAAAAGAGCATAAAACAATAACAAAAATGTTGTCTTCAAAAAAACTGCGCTTGTTGCATGTATGTAAGTATCTGCTAATTGTTGTAACTTAACTTGACTGAATGCGTTTTTATTCATTCATAAATTACGTATTTGGCTGTATTTTTTTTATAACCGTTTTATATTCGCGCAATAAAATAAATAAAAACAAGAGTGTTTACACATTTCACTTTTTCTTCCATTATAACTTTTTATGCAAGCAAGCCGCTTATATCAAGCAGTGACACAGCGCACATGCGTTAGTCTAGTGCACATATTACACAAAGTAAGCAGTTGTGCATAGTAGACTGTCGTATGTGTTGTGTTGTTTTATTTATACATAATACTTTTTTTTACGAATTTTTAATATTGCACTAGGTTGACAGCAAAATCGACAAATAAAAAGCGTTGAAGTGACAAATTTAAATCGGCCAATGAATACTTGATAAATGTTGATAATTATCATGACGTTGTCGCTTGCAACAAAAGGCGCAACAACACTTTACACAACAACAAAAACACAGCGACAGAGCAACAACAAAGACGTTGTCATCGCCGTTGCCGTCAGTGACACGGCACAGAATGAGAGCATGACTTTGACATTTCGCTTTTTGTTAAACAATTAAATGCTTTTGTTATACTTCCACACAAACGCAAAAATGCAGAGAGAGTTAAATAGCTGAGTGTGAGAGAGAGAGAGAGACAATATAAATAAATACATAGTTAAATAAAAAAATAACTGTGTTTAAATGAAATTCAATTGTTCGGCGACATTTATTTTTAAATGTTCTTCACACTGAATATTTGAATATTTGATTGAATTTATCATGTTGTCAACGCATGCCACAAGGATTTTTCATCAGCAACGGACTTTGAACAAATCTCTCTGTCACATTTTATAGATCATATATAGAAGTTTATCCTAAGCCGCAACTTTGTTTGATGATTAAAGATTAAAACTCAGGCACACTTTGACCCAGATAATGCAATTATTACAGCCAAGTAGACAGCGAGGCGACGCACAGAAGGGCCTCAGATTGAAAGACCAAGATTGAGCTTAAGGAATTACCTTTTAAATGAGATTCATTTCATGCAATTATGTTTACTCGTTCAGCAGTTATGATTTTTGCAACAGAAAAACTCGAGAAGTGCCCCACTGTGCAACCCCATACCCCAGGAGTTTCGTTGGACCTCACCCCCCTTTTTAACATATATTTTAGCTTTGTCAATGCCAAAAGTAAATTTTTGCTTCTTTTTGCATTTTATCTTTTTTAATTTGTTTTGATTTATTTATATATATATGGCATATCTATATATCTATGTATCTTTAACTGCAATTTATTCTGCTCAATTGGTCATCGTCAAAGCGTTGAAACTCGCTCGCATTATTGCTGCTTTGCCGTCATTTTTGCATTCATTCAATTTAGAAGATTTGTCGCTGTCGAACTATCTTCACTCGAACGTCTTTCTTCGTGTGTCTTTTAATCTTGACAATGAAAGCCAATTAAATACGAATTAATAATATCAATTAAAGCATTTTTCTTGAGGGCGGTATACTCGACAATATAAAACCCTGTACACGGTAGGCAGTGCCACGCCTGAAATCTGAGAAAATCTATGAAATCAAGATATGTGTGTATAACTGGGTACAGGGTCTAGATAAAATTATAGCAGGACTGAATGATTTTTTTGAGCCACATTCTCATTCTGTTTGGGTTTTCCAGCCGTCTCCAAACATTCTCTCTTGCTCTCTCAGACTCAATGAATTCATCCACCTTCTGGCGATCACTACTCATATTGTCCAGTAGGTCCAGGAGTGCTAATCAGCCGGTTGATCTTAGTCCTGAAGGTGCAGCTATTATTATTCGAAGTAGTTGCAGTGAAGGTAGAGGTCCCATTGGAGATCTAACAACTTCATCTATATACGCAGGACCAGCACCTAAGCAAGATTTTCTAGACGAAGTTCGGCATACCAAAATTTTAGGTAACCTCCGAACCAAGTTTCCCCCTCACTTCCTGCCATGTGTTCTATACTTATGCTATCAAACAAACACTCCGATACAGGGTGTAAAAATTCTAAGCAATTCAACATTTCCTGGTTTGATTTATTTAATAACATCTTCAATTGAATTTACGCAAATGTCTGTCTATGCGTGAAAGAGACAGAGAAGGAGAGAGTAAGTGGTAAAGTTTAAAAAAATAGTTAATTGAAAACGATTATTTGACTTTTTTGCATTAAACAATAAAAATAAATGAAACGCAAAGGTCAATGCATGAAATCTGAAGAAATTGCATTGCGTTGCGTTGCGTTCCGTTGCAAGTGTAATTGCTGCAACAGAATGAAATGGTAATGGGCGCTTTTAAAGGTCTCTAATAGATGTCAATCAGCTTTTCAATGCAAAGACAAGTGTTTTCACTAAAAGGCCGAAAAGCTATCAATTTTTAAAAAGCGAGAAGAAAAACAACAATCAGAATATTATAGTTGAAGTAAAACCAAAAAAAAAAAAAATAAAAAATAAAAATAAAAAAAAATAAAAAAGAGAAATTACTTTATGGCAAAGGTTGTCTAAGGGGTGCGGTTGGTGCGGGGGGTGTGCGGTCAAGAAAATAGAGCGCTGGGTGGCATCATTAATGCCGACATACTTATACACACACACACACACAAACACATGCATATATATATACATATGTGTATGTACGCGTGCTGACAAAGCACTTTTAAGACAAAGTCATTTTGAAGCCACTAAGAATATTGTGTGTTGAAGGTCAAATTCGTACACATGGCTTGGTCGTCTTTGACCTCTTTGCCTGAGAAAGTGATCACTGCATGTAATTACCGTTTCGTTTTGCTTATTATAAATGCGCGCACACACACACACGCACACACATTTACATCCTTACACACAAAAACCAACGTGGAAGCATGAAAAGACCAAAAAAAAAAAACCAACAAAAAAAAAACAACAAATCGTTCAATGTTGCAATTAACGTTTGAAGAAGAAGTACACGTAGCAGAAGAAGAAGTAGTAGAAGAAGAAGCAGCAGCAATAAAAGGGAATGAAGCGGTGAATTGTCTTTGGTGGGCGGAGCTGTGACTAAAATAAAACAACTTGTTGTGTGTTTCAACGCAAAGCAGAAGGACAGCCAGACAGAGAGACAAAGACAGCAACCGCGACAGTGATATTGACATACATATAGACGCGTATGCATGTATGTGTGTGTGTGTGTATTATTGTATGTACGTACGAACAAAGGCTGACGAAAATGTTAATGTCGAACGATATGAATTTATGCAAGATTTCAGAAGGTTCGTTTCCCGACGACTGCTTCACTCGCCCGCCGCTTAGAAGTTCATTTAAAAAACAAAAAAAATAAAAAAAAAAATAAAATCAATGTTGGCAAACTTTTGGTAACAGATGTTTAACAATGTTGCTGCGTCCCATGAACAGTTCGAGACGTAAAAAGGTGGCCAGAGCTGGTGGCATGAAGTTCAAGTAGAAAGTAGTAAAAGAAAACGAAAGTAAAAAAGGCGTTTGATTGTTTTGAAGTTACTGGCAGTACACACAAATACATTACAACGACAAAACGACATAATTTTTGTATCTGTACAACTACAGCAACAACAACGACAACAACAACGACAACAACAACGATAACCGATAACAGTACAAGCAACAACAATGAAATGCCTATGACCTGTTTAAGTGCGTCGTGGAGTTGTAACAAGTCTGACTAACTCAAATACCAAATGAGCGCCGCTGGGAATCCACAAAAATGTTACAGCGCAACAACAAGAGAGAGCGAGAGCGAGTGAGAGTGTGAGTGAGTGGGCAAGAGAATTAGAATAGTTGACTTGGTCCTTTCATTGGTCATTTTCATTCATTTTATGTCTTTTCATCAAATCAATACGAAAAGAAAAAAAAAACAAAAAAAAATTTATGTTTGTATATACATACATATACATACATACATATGTATATATACATATATATTTTTGGCTCTTTGTGCAAACGGCAATTGCTTTGTTGTTGCAATCGACGTCACGTGTGTGGGGGGCGTGGGAGGTTGCGGGGGTGTGTCGGGGTCACAACATTGGCGACAATAAATTACTGTTATTACAACTTGTCGCAATAAACAAAAATGACATTGCAATAACAACAACAACAACACAATGATTAATCATAAGCTTCATTCGCCAACTGATTTCGTCTGCGGTCTTCTGGATTGATTCTTTCAAGTGTAAATTTGCAAAAAAAAAAAACTGTAAAATGAATTCAAGCTCTGCAAACTAATCTAGTAATTGGCATATATATAAAAAAAGTATCTAGAAACGTGGCATCTCTCTTGAAAATCTTAAATGCTTTTCACATCATTTCTGAAAAACAAACCACAAATAGAGTCAGGTGTAGTCGACTCTATAATACGCTATACATTCAGACAAAGACGACTTTTGTAAATCGTTGCCACGCCCATTTTCGGATCATTTCGATTTCGAGCAACAACAAATCAAGAACTATACATACCATTCTAAAGAATAGTCGCTGAATATCTATGAAGAAAGTATAGACTTAACCCTTCTACACAATCTCCCTCTAATAGGTTTGAATATTTATAAGCTATCATCTTTATCTATTTATTTTAATAAACAATAATAATAAAGTCAAGTTCCGCATTTCTGACATTAACTTTTGTTTTTGGCATATAATCAAATTAAATTCTTCAGGCAAATATAGGTCAAAATTCCTATTTAACATGTTTGGAGTTTCATATATGTATTTAGCTTACACCCATGGATTTTATTAATTTAAATGGTAAAGTCGGTCTTTAAAAAATAAAAAACTATTATGCCGAAATTGTTAAATTATAATTCCGAATTTTTTAATTTTTTTTAAATTATTGGAAATTTATTTCGTTAGAAATATGCTCAAATAACGAAAAAGAAGTGTGACTGAGTTCGGTGTTAATTAATACATGATCCCTAATGTACAAGCGTTATAAGAGTTGATGAATTAGGATAAGACAGTGTGCAATACATGGGAACGTCGGTAAGGCAGTTCTCAGCAATCATACATTATTTTCGAATTAAAGTATCTTTTTATGATTTAAATAAATAATAAATAAATAAATCTGTTTTGGACAAATTCAAGACCAACAAGTAAAAAGCGACAACAAAAAAAATTATAAACAATAAGTAAATAAACAATAACAAAAAACAAGAACAAAAAATTTATGAAATTTGTAAATTGTTTTCCTGTATTGGATTTAGTTGAAGTCGACACGGAATGCCAAGGAGAGCAAACAATTATAATAATAATAATAAAAATAAATAATAATAATGCAAGGAACGCAAATGAATTGAAAGTGTTGAGGGCGAAGTGGTGGTGGGGGGGCGTCGCATCATGTGGCATGTCATGGCATGCCGCGCTCATTAATTTTGTAGTTGTAAACTCAAACGGGCGGCGGCGGTCGCTCACTCGCTCAGTCTGTCTGTCAGTCCGTCAGTCAGTCAGTCGGTCATTCATGCTCTTGTTGGGGGGGGCAGTGTTGAACTTCCCCCCGTTTATGAGCAGCAACTTCGTAAAACTTTCGCAAGTTTTTGGTCACTATCGTTGTTGTTGTTGTTGTTGTTAGTAGTAGTACGACTAACATAGTTGTTGCTATTATAGCCTTGCCCTCAACACACAAGCTGCCCCCCAAGTCGCCACAAGCAGAGCACAGCACAGGACTCTTGACGCTGATTGTCGGCTCGAGTCGAGTCGAGTCTCGAATCGAGGCGAGTTTAGTCGAGCAAGTACAAGTCTCCTGGGGACAAGTGCCCGTTGTTGTTGTTGTTGTCCTTGTGGTTGTTGCTGCTGTTGTTGTTGTTGTTGTTGTTGTTGTTGTCGCTGTAGCTGTTATTTTGTTAATTTCATTGCCCTTCGTTTCGTGAGTTTGACCGTTAGGTAGGTCGGTTGCATGCCGCATGACATGACATGACGTGCGGACAATTATTCAGTGCTCTTATGTCCGTGTTTGTTCGCATTTTAGCGCCACTTTTTTTTCTTAAATTTCTTTTTTTTTTTTTAACTTGTCTTGTTGTTGTTGTAGCTGCTATTGCTATTGTTGTTGTTGTTGTTGTCGCGCTATACGTTTTTAATGTATTATTGCATGAGTAACTCACTTTCACTTAAGCGCCGCTAATGCCGGTGACAACAACAACAACAACACTAAAAACAACAAAAATGATAACAACAACAACAACAAGCTACTAAAACAATAACAAGCATTTGCTGAGTTTGTTTCTCTAAGCGTGTCAGTCTGTCTGTCAGTCTGTCTGTCTCTTGGCCCGACTATGTTTGTTTATCTGCGCATGTGTGTGTGCGTGTGCAAGCGTGGGCGTACAATCAACCTGAATAGGTCACCAGCGCTTATATCATTTTGCTTTCGTCCATTTTGACTTCATTCACCAAATTTTTATATATTTTCTTTCGTTTTTGTTTTTTTTTTTTTATCTTTTTTTTAGTTTCTTTTTTATTATTTTTTGTTGTAGTAAATTTTTGCCGATTTTTATTTGTGTTGTGTTTTTGTTTTTTATTTTTATTCAAAGTAGTTATTGTTATTTGATTAACAGTGCACACTCAATGCCAAATTGTGTGTGTGTGTATGTGTGTGTGTGTGTGTTTGTTTTCCTACAATTTCATACGATTACATCGTACTTTGTTTATAATGACGAAATGTACAAATAATCGAACGCCAGGCTCTTCCTCTTCCACTTTCTCTGCATTACATACAGTTACAATTAATGTCCGTCCGTCTGTCTGTCTGTCCGTTTGTCTGCTATTACTATTGTTATTATTGTTGACTTTTTAGTTTTCAATTTGCTTATCAACTTGTGTACAATAATACCCAAAGTGTCAATGAGGTAATGAGGTAATGACACATGTGCCTCGCAGATCGCATCGACAAATGTACAGTAACAAACACACACACACACACATACAGACCAATTATTACTCATACACACATGATCTGTCAAACGCTTATAAGTCGAATTTATATTAGTTTTTTTATTGTTGTGAAAAATGTCTTAAATAAATAAAATAAAACATAAAAGACTTAACTAAAATTATAAATGAAGCAAAATTAATTTTATTTTCATTATGTATGTGCCTTATTGTTAGGGTGAGTGTGTCATGGACATTACGCATACGCCACGTAGTGCGAGAAAGTTGCCTACAAAGCGCATGAATCAATTATTTCCCAATTTTACTAACAAAAAAAAATAAAAGAAGAGTAGGCCTAGCCAAAGATTGTATACTCTTCTTTTTGTGCCACGCCCAATTTTTCTTTGGCAACTTATTTCTCTTTATCCAAATAGCCGCCATACCAATTTTCATTGTTTTACCTCATTGGTTGCCAGAGATAAGGAAATTATTGATTTTGGTGATATGCGGGCGGTACACACGCCCATTTTGGCACCCTATGAACATAAGTATAATGTTTCAAGTCAATTGGTTGAAAAACAAAAAAATTTCCCATACAACGACTTAAATTTGCTTCTCTTCATCTTTAATTTTGTGCCAGTTCCACCGGTCCGATCTCAATTATACCTACGGCCATTTGGCTACTATTAAAATGAGATAAGTTATTCCGCAACTCTCTCAATATAGGCCATTGCAATAGCAATTTAGCTGCCATGTAACTTTGCTTATGACGTTTTCTCGTATGTTACAAGCAATCACATAACACATACAACTTCTACACTAAAATACAGATTTGGGTACGCCAAAATTCAGCATTGACTGTTAATGATAGGTTCGCCTAGAGTTGCATTGCGACTACAAAAAACAAACGGCGAATTTAACGTTTGATCAAGATTGAATAAATGAGTCTTATGTGCTGTGTAACGCAATGTAAAAATACTTCTCGTAGTTTTGGTTTGAGAAATATAAAACAGCAATAAAATAAGACTCAAATGAAATTATTAAATTTTCAAGATCATGTGGATTTTAAAAGACCTTTTTTTCTGTGTCTAAAATACCATTCCTCTGCAAATGATATTCACTGGCCATCTGAGCGAATATTACTGCTTAATAGTGTCTTAACTGGCTGAAGACATTTCCTAAAATGAGGCGGTAAATATATGCCCAAACCCGGCACGCCTCTTTTTATGTATAACGTATATTCATTTTCGATACGCAAAAAGTATGTAATATAACCTTTCACCTTGTCAATTTCATGGTATAAATATATGAAGTAAAAATAATAATAATAATAATATCTTTGCTGTGTGTGTCGAGGTTAACGGCAATTATTTTGTACTATTTTTTGGGACATCAAAAATAAAACCAGAAAGGCAGTTACTTTCGGCTATGCTGAAACTTGTATACTCTTGCAAGCGTTTTCTTAATTATTCATATTTTGCTAATCATTTTTCCTATAACATGACGGACATGGCTGTACCAACTCATCTCGTCGAGCTGATCAAGACTATATATACTTCATATAGTCGAGGATGTCTCCTTCGCTGCGTTCCAACTTGATAGCAAAATTAATATACTCTTTTCCACAAGCGTATAAAAAATAGAAACGACGGCTACTTTATTATTAGCATAAAGAAAAATTAAGGAAAATTCATAAATAAGTTTGCTTTTAATGATGCGCATTTGAATTAATGATAAAATCAATTTACACTGATTACTTGCTGAAAATGTTCGGCACACGGACACGCACACACACAAATACAGCTATGCATGAATTCTATTTATTATTACGGCATTTGCTCGAATTGAGTAAAGGCAAATGTATAACTTTTCACTAATTGCTTTGTAATGAATCTCTTGCCAACTATTTCACATTTATTGACAATAACGGTAATGGCAACGACAACGGTAACGGTAACGGTAATGGTAACTGTAACACGGCTTCGCTTTCCTTCATGCATTTACGCATGTGTATGTGAATTTGAGTGTGTGTGTGTGTGTGTAAATGGACGCACAGTATAACCGCAAACAAATATTTTGTCAATCAAATGTTTTTATGCTTTCAACATTAATAACAAACATACCGGCAACAATTTGTTGCCCAAATGTCAAATGAATTCTTGCAAAAATCTAATGCATGAATGCTCAACGAAGCATGGTCCGCTTGCAATAAAGCATGACTTACAAGACAACAGCAACAATACAAATAAATTCCAATTCATATGACCATGGTCATGACACTCAAAGTGCTAATGTTGGTTGTTTTTTTTTATGGCATGGACTGCATCGCCGCACAGTGGGACCTAAGGTTGATTTAGCATGCAATAAGCCAATATTGCATGAACACTTTTGATAAAACAAGTAAACGTGTCTTTGACAACATATTACACTGCGCCCAGACATTGTAGCACATTGAACGGGAACGTTTTTTCAAAGCTTTAGGATTTACCTTTAAAATAAAATTTATTTCATGCAATTATGTTGATTTGTTCAGAAGTTATTATTTTTGCAACGCAAAAACTCAGAAGGCCCCACTGTGCGTCGTGTGCGCGACGCGACGTTTTGTTGATGGAACGAAATGATAGTGAAACGTTTGCAAATTAAAGTTGTTGTTTTGCTTTCGTTCGCTCTGTCTCTCTTTCCATCACTCTCTCTTGCATTTACATTAAGTTGAGATTTGGTGCCTATTGTTGTTGTGTTGCTGATCGCACACAAGCGCGTATGCGTAATGAGAAAAAATGAGAAGGCACACGATCATAGCCAAAGTGCAGTAGGGAATTCATATCATCAACTTACGCGTCTACGGCGTTTTATTATTTTTTTGTCAAAAGCGAAATGTTGTTTGCATCGGTATATATATGTATGTGTGTGTGTGTGTGTGGTGCGCGCATTAGCATTGATTATGACCGCCTCGCTGTCGGCCGGCCGATTTGCCTCGGTTGGCACTTTAGCCTACTTCATCAATTGTTGCGCGTTGCGCCTCTATTTGTTTTACATCGCCACCACTCACCTACAACAATGCATGCTCGTGTGTGTAAGTGTGTGTGTGTGTAGTTATTTGTAATAATGTATGTGCGAGCGTTTAACAGTCAATGAATCACATTAAGCTAATCATATTGTTATTTATGCTTAAACATTGCTCAGTACAGTGTTCACTCGCTAAAGTAACCAAAACATTTCTAATAATGTTTTTTTGTTTTGTACACTTTATCGACACTTCACTGTACGTCGCGCATGTGCTCTCAACGCAAATGTTTATATTAACATTTACCATGTTTTATTTCAATTTACTACTTTGGCTACAAAATGTGTTTGTGTTTTTTTTTTCGTATCTTTTTGAAGCACAAATATTTAAAGTTTAGCTTTTAAAGGCTCTAATTAATTGCATTATTATAAACTTGGCATGAGTTGAGCACGCCACGAAATGTGAGCAAAGTTCAATCGGCTAATGCCACGGAATTTTTGGGAGAATCTAGAACCGTTGCATTATATTGCATGAGTTATACAAGCTCTATATATGTATAGCTTTACACTGTTATGAAACTTCGACTTCCAACTTTAGTTTATATACTTTATTTTGCAATCAAGCACAAATTTTGTTCAAGTCTGGAGATTTGAATCTTAAGTGGTTTCGAAATCGCCAGAGTTTTCGCAATAAATCGCTTTTTTTACCCTTCAAGCACTGAAAAGAATTATAGTCATTAAGTTTTTTAAACAGAAATCGTTTTGTTTATAATTATAATTTTTTTTGTTTTTTAAGAAATTTACTTGAAATTAAATTTTTGAGTTGTTTTACTTTATTTTCAACTCAATTCAACCAGTAACCCAGATATATTAAATGCACTCGTCATGGAAAATTCCGTTTAATAATTGCAATATTGCACAGACAAACAGAAAGACAGAAAATAGAGAAATTGTCTATTAGAACGTTTATACGACAACTTAAAATTTGACTGAAACCAAAATGGTTCAAACCCGGTTTTGAGAATTCAAAATGTCTGAAAAACGCTTTGTGCTCTAAATGGTTTCAAATCCATCTGTTTTGAGTCACTGCGTTTTCAGTCAAAACGCTTCAAGTCGTCGTATAAACGGTGTAAACTTATGTTTATGCTTTGTGCTACGGGCAAATCATTTATTTCAAAATCGTAGGCAAAGAAAACCATTTATTTGTATAGACCCACATATGTGGGTGTGTATGTACATATAAACACGCCGTAGTGCAAAGTCCTGCATGAAGGGCAACAAGCATTCAGCACCGCTAATGTCAAGGGTAATGGTTTATTTGCTTTTGTTTCATTATTTCATTTTTTATTCACTTCCTGCTTTAACTACAATATTTACTTTTTCTTTCATAAAGACTTGTGCATTTTATAATATTTATACGCTGTACCTTATGGGACAACGGTATATTAGTTTTGTGCAAGTCGAAAATGAAAGTTACAGCTAAAAGGAGGCGTGGCAGATCAGCATGTTAAGAGAAGACAATTTAACCATGTCCGTCTGACTTTCCCTCCGTCTGTCAATATAAACTCGTTGAGCTCGGAAACTACAATATGTAGAACCTAAAGAGAGAGATGGGAACATCAAATTTGGATGGATGGATGGATGTAGTAAGATGGATGTAGTAAGAATTAAAAATGCTTATATCTCCGGAACTATTTATCCAAACCAATAGAGATTGAGTGTAATAAGTTTTGATATTTATAATATTGAATGAAAATGAAATCTATTTTGATTAAAAAGTGGGCAGGGCATGTCGAAGTCGCGCACTCTCGACTGCAATCCCTTACCGGTTTTCTTTTGTTATTATTGTTAATTTTGTTGTTGTTGATGTAACAACTTGATTTAATTTCTTTGCTTATTTCAACATTAAGCGTAATTGCACTAATATTTGCATAAATCGTAAGGTCAACTACGTCACACACGTCGGTTTGGTCGTACCAGAGGGGCTGTGTTGGGCTGGCCTGGACTGGTCTGCAGTGGGGAGTCAATTAGCAAAGGTGTTGTCAGTTGCTATAAACTCAATCAACGGTTATTAATTAATTTTTAATACAATAAAGTCAATTGACTTTATAATTTATTCTGTTTGTTTTTGTATCTTTTTCGCTGTCGCTTTTGCTCGCATAATGTTTTTTTTTTATTTAAAATTATACGGTTTCAAAATGGGTTTTCCCAACTGGTATTGTTTGTCGATGTCATTATTATTATTATTAGTGAGACTAGACAAGTGCATGCAAGTGCAACACGAAAAGTTTTGGATCCTCCTTCACTAGCCCCCCCAATGAGTCGTACGATTGTGATTTGAAGCTGAGTTTTATATGAAAAACGTATACTTGAATATTAATCCTGAAGACATTAAAAAAACAAACAATTGTACGAATTCTAAAAGAAAACGAAGGGAAAGCGACACATGTGGCATGTGGCATGTTGCTAATGTACGCTAATGTGGTGTTTTTTTTTTAGTTTTAGTTTTTGTTTTTTTATCAAGCTGAGACGACAACCTTCAAAGTTGCTATTGGTGACTCGTCCTTCTCGTGTTGTCGTTGTCCTGATGCATTATTGCCACTTTAGCACAGTTGGGTGTGTTCTTTGACTGGCATTGCATTGCAATTGTTGAAGTTACTTTATTTTACTTTTCGATTGGCTTCAATTCAATGTCATGCCCAAAAGAGTGGGCGGAGCTGTCGGCAGTTGGCTTTGTTTTGACTTGGAAAGTGCATCTGTTAATGAACCCACGCCTAAGTGCCCTCATCACATATCGCTGCGTGCAATTAGCATTACCGTTCCCACAACGATTGCTTTTTTAATGGTGCTCTAATACTGCTTCACAGCTGAGGAATAAAGCCAGAAGCACTAAGTTATTCTTATTGCAATATCCGGTTTATTGTTAGACCAGTAGTCGGCCGATCTTTGCCAATGTTTATTGCGATTCAAGATGCATCTTGTGCAAAAAATTCAATTGAAAGCTTTAAAATCAAAGCGTTTTTGAAACAGACAGACAGATCAAGCATATATGTATGTACTTTATATAGTCGGTGATGTCTCCTTCACTGCGTTACAAACTTCATGAAAAAATGAATATTCTCTTTTTGCAAAAGTAACAAAAGCAAAAAAAAAAAAATTGCGTATAATAAAAAAATAGAAAAAAACAGTTTATAAGTTTAGCTAAATGTATTGAGCTAGTCTAGCTAGGGTTGCACGGCGATCTTGACCAAGAGTAACCCTTGCTGTCTCACCCTATGGCAGACCGGACGTATGAGTAACTTTAGCGACCGACGGCAGAACTTCATTATTGCTGTCCTTCAATGTACGGCACAACAGATGTTTTTGTTTTATTTTTTTCTCTTCTTTTTTATTCGCCTTTAACCAGTTTACCAACTACTTAACGCATGTAGGTATGCTACATTTTTTTTGTTTTAATTTTTAACTCTTCGCCGCCTCATTACGCATAAAACCTTCATATTTTATTCAAAAACAAAATACAAATTAAACTGTTTAACACGCATATCTCTACAATCTAATTATGATACATGGCTGCCTTACTCCATTTAAAAAAAAAAATAAATAAATTAATATGTATTTGAAAATATAAGTCTGAGAATTTAAGGTTTTTCCACATTCTGTAAGTTTCTCATCATTTTGAACTCGTCTTCCTTTTTTTCATGTTTACTAATTCACTGTGCGTGTGTTCGATGATATATAGCCGGTTTTAAACGATGATAAAATGACATGGAGTTAGTCTCACTGGCCGAGCAGTCGTCAACCCGTGTGGATGATTTGGAAGCCGTTTCTTGGATTAAAACTGCTATTATTATTAGAGTCATTAGTAGCAAAATAACAGTTGCTGACAAATGCCGACAACGGCAACGCAATGCAGTCGGCTTCAGACAACAACAACAACAACAACGATCAAAACGAAGAAAACGCAAAAGAAGATAATTGACTTTTGTTTAATTTAAACAAACAACAATAATAATAACAACAATAACAGCAATATCAATATCAATAGCATTTCATTTATGCGTTTATATATATATATAAAAAAGAACGAACGCATGTGAATTAAAACCACCGTTACGTAGAGAGAAGAGTTGCCAAAACGAAATCGCTCATGCACGCACTGCAATACGCCACGCCACGAAACGAAACACAACGGAATTGGAATTGGAATCAGAATCAGAATCGAAATTGAAATCAAGTAAATGAAACATAACGGACGAATGTAATTTAAAAGCCGAATGCAAATGTTAAATTGTGATTAGCAAACACTTTGAACAATAGCAACAAACGGACAGGCGAGTGCGTCCGAAGCTAATGAAGTCGTCTTCGCCTTTGTCGTTCCCATTGCCATTGCCATTGCCATTGCCATTGCGGTTGTCATCGTCGTCATCGTTATCGGTGTCGGCAATTGCGTTGGCGTCATGCTTGACTTTGGTAACTTACTGCAACAAAAGAAGCTGGAGTACAACGATTCTGTAACCGACAACTGTGGCGAGAGGACGAACACCGACAGCACAACGGGCGATTAACACTTTTGAAAAATTCAAAAATATTCAATACCAAAGAACAATTAAAAAAAAAAATTATTAAAATTAAAACATAAAACAAAAAAAGTGCGCAATAATACTTCAATTTGAAATTGAGAAGTTCTTTTTTTGTTGTTTTTTTTTTTGCAAAGACAAGTGCTTAAAGCAAAAGTGCTTCTAATATTTTTTGAAAAAAAAAAATCTAAATTTGCTGACATTCGAAATTTGTGCAAATTAAATACGCCAAAGACAAACCGACATTCCAGTGAAGTTATTTCAAGTGCAACGCAGTTTTTCGAACATCTTTGATGTCACAAAATGGGCACAAAAACACAACCTCAAGTTTTTAAAGGTAAGTACAGTTGACCATCTTTCAGCTAAGTTCATTTTGTAAATGACGCATTTGCATTTCACAATTGTATGTATGCATTTCTGCATATATATAAATATATATACATATATATATATACATATTTTTTTTCTTGTTATGGAAAAATAAAAAAGTTTAAAAAACATAACAAAAAATTAGAAAAAATCATGAAGCCTTGCGTGAAATTGAATTAAAACAAAAACAACTTTTTGAAAAATGGAAAAAAATGGAAAAACGTAATTTCAAAATCACTTGATCATTTAAAAGCCAATAAGTAAAAATAAAAAGTTGAGCACACATGTGCTTATTAAGAACATGTTTGAATATTTTTTCGGTTTTTCGTTCTGTAATCGAGATTTTGTTTGAAGTTGTTTCAAGGCGGCAAAATAACTCAACGAAGATTTTGTAAAAAAAAATTTTGTCTCAATAAATTTAAAACTTATTTTGAAAAACTCTTCAAGGCTCTAATCACTCCTACAAAAAAGCCTCAAAAACAAAGTTTAATATATTTAAATTATTAAAAAAGTTTTAGTAAAAAGATTGAAAAGAAAAAATTGTTAAAAGTGTTTAAGAAAAAGTGCGAAATATAATAATAAAATTAAGCAAAATAAATCTGCGTGCATTTTACTAATTAAAATATGATATATATATAAAATATATAATATATTGAAATATTGAATTTTTTAATGTTAGGGGCCGTTCAAGTATTACGTAACGCAATTTTTGAAGAATTTAGAACCTCCCTCCCCCCTATGTAACGCACTGCAACGTTTTTCTGTACCACCCTTCCGCCCCCTAAACGTTACGTAACAATCAAGTGACCATCAAGAAAATCTATTACTTTTTCGAAAGGTGAAGGGTGTTGGTAGAGGCAGAAGGAGTGGGCGTGACACAAGACCATTCAAACTTCATCTGCTGCCGAGCTCTACGAGTCTGTCTCCAAATTTAAGGTATCTGGCTATTTTAATTTCCGACAATTATTGGATAGCCATGTCCGTCCTTCTGTCCGTCTGTCTGTTTCAATGCGAACTCCTTCCAGAGTTTTAAAAGTTTGCAAAAAATGGAAACACAGAACATTTTTTTTTTTTTATATGCGAAAACCAACTTGATCGGATTATTACAGCATATAGCTGTCATAGGAACGATCGGCCATAAATAAGGTTTTTGCTTGAAAAATTGTGTGTTTTTGGAGTTATCGACTTAATATTTTGCACAAAAATTTCTTTAACGTAATCTATATGGTCTATATATAGATATAGAATGGTCAAGATCGGGTGACTATAGCATGTAGTTCCCATAAGAACGATCGGAAAAAAAGGTTTTTGTTAAGAAAGAAGTTTTGTTCTTGAGTTTAAAAAGACCAAACTTTGCAATTACCTATATTCCAAAGTTTTATAAGAATCAGACACAAGAATCAGACAAACAGGGAAAAACTTTCAAATGGGATTTCTCTGCAAGCAGACGAGATAGAAAATTGCAAAATGTAGTGAAGCATGACTGCATTACTTTCTTAAAGACAAATTATAAAATGGGCGTTATTACGCCCCTAAATCTTCAAAAACGTTTTTAATGCGTATTGGAAAAACGATAATAAGGATGAAACGTTGCAATTTGTTAGACCCCCGCTCCCCCTAAATTGCGTTACGTAATGCTTGAGTGGACGCCTAACGGCACTTATAACATTTTTATATAAACTTGTCAGAATAGAAAAGTAAAAGTGGAAAATAAACATGTTGTGGAAATGTTCCGCTGTTGAATCGCCTTGGCAGGTCGCACACACATTCTTATTGGCGACCATTGTTTATTATCAAGTGCAGCGCTGACGAACGTCATTTTCGAAATCTGAGACGTTTTGCGTAATCAAAGACATTATCATTAGCAAGCAAGAAAGGATATTTACCAATGCACTGAAGCGCGCATACACATGTACATGTATATATTCTAAATGTATATATAACGTTAACAGTTTGTATCTATGCAAATTGCAAGCTCGTAGTCTTGTGTTAGTCAGTGTCTGTATGTACGATACATATATGCATAGGCTGTGGAAATGTACCGTTGGCCATGTTAACAGATTTCCTGAAATATCTGGTTTTAAATCATATAGGATTTCAATTCTGGTCTCATCCGATGGTTTTGTGGTTTCAAGGCTCAAAATTAATAACGGAATTACTGACAATTAAATGAGAGTTTTGTGATAGATCTCTTGACAGCCGAGCCAAAGAAGCCAAAGGCAGTTCCAACAGTTGTTGATGGCCAACATCGATCAGTTCCTCTCAGTGATTGTTAGATAACTATTTGTGTCGTCGCAGCATGTTCAGCCTTGAATAGTCAAAGGTGACGTGACTGTTATTTGACTCACTTGTTGGTCCGTCGAAGCAAAGCACATTCTATTAAAAGTATTGTTAATCAACAACATTGGCTTGCCGGAAATTCTTGGCTGACGAAAGTTCCACTAATGTCAGACATGAATGAAAGTGCCAAAGGTGAAAGAGAAACGAAGAGAGAGACAGAGGGCGAAGGAAAGCAAGTGAACAAAACTTATATCGAATTATTGTCCTTGACATAATTGTCAAATGTGAAACTCATAAAGCGCCGCAAAGAAATTAAAAATACAATCACGACAACCCAACATAGAAACCAAATCTAAAACATTATTGAGGTTAACAATAATAAAAAAAAAAAAAGGAAAACTCAACGAAACCAAAAAAATAACCGTCTTTGTATTCGAACACAAAAGCGAAGTGGGCGCGAAAAACACGAAAGCCAAGAGTCCTCAGCAGTTAATGGTACGACTTCCATTATTGTTTCATACACTTCTCACCGCTAGATGTATATGGCATATGACGTTGGTCATGCAGTGTGCGCATGCCAGAAAGGGTTGTTCAAGACCACATAAATTATGTAAACTAATATTTTTATAAAGCATCGAAAATTTCATCGATTTGCCATTGAACTTAAACTAAAAAGATAAGCCTGCATTGATTTAATGCTCTGCTGTTCCCAGTAGAACCAGACTTGTACCATAGATTGGGTCGATAGAATTGATTGACACATGTTTAGACCTTATTTGAAAATATATTTTGTATGCAGAACAAAGAAGTGAAATTTGTCTGGTAGTCTTCTTACAAGCTTGGACTCCTTCCAGTACCGAACTCTTTAAGAAGTTCAACACATAGCAGAATGTTGAAGGCTTTGAAAACCTCAAATGTAAAACTTGTATTTCTTTAGTTCACAAGTCTTATGTTTATGGCAGAAATAAAGATCTCTTAACGCACGAAACATATCCGTTTATAAAATACACATTTTCGATATATATTTGTAGTCCAGTCATTTGATAGTTTTGCCTGAAAAATTTTAAAAATTAGTATCCTTAGTGTTTCGGGTTGCTCTTTCCAAATTTCAACTTTCCCACCTCGTATCTTCGAAAAGAGCGCACCGAAATACATGATACCAATTTTCAAAACTCTCGAAAAACGTTCCAGACCACCCCTTTTTTTGTGACCAAATGACTGGACTATTTTTAGAAAATGAAAATTCAAATGAAGTATGTATGGCAGTATATTTGATTTAGTTTTTCCCAAAGAGAATATGTGACCGCCCTCATAGAGCATTCATGCGTTGTCATGACCGACATGAAGCACTTGGTCATGACTTCCTTTTGAATTTCATTGCGTTTGTTGCCTTTAATAAAACATTCATTCAGGCTGCAAACCGTGTCCGCATTTCATTGAATTAGCGATTAAATCAAGGAAGTAAGCGAATAAGTTGAAAAGCATTAAACATGCGAAGAAAAAAAAAAGTATTAAACATTTTTAAAGTTCTTCATGAAGTTTGTACAATGAAGAAGACATCGCCGTTCACATATATAAATTTTTGATCGGCGCTACAAGTCACATGCGATAACTCAAAATTAAAACAATCAAGCTGAGCTGATGAGCGTAATGCTCGAGCAACCAAGCAAGTAATGACCAATTAAATGTTTTATATTTAAGCATGGACAGACATTTAATGACTGTTTTTGCTGTATTTGCTTGAATTAAAATGTATATTATACCAGTTTTTTTAATGACGATCTGATCTGTTGCCAATTGAAGCGATGCTAAAAGCAACTAATGCTTTTTACAAAGGGGGAGGCCAATATTGAATGACCAGAAAAAGTATCGATATTTAAATAATTTAATAATAATAATTCGAATTTTTAGGAAATACATATATCCTATATAATAACTTAGGTGCCGTCCATAAATTACTTAAGATAAAATTAGGGGAGGGCGATCCAGAAGAATCTCAAAATGGGGAGACATTTTAACGCTATTTATTTTTTTTTTAGAAATTTTAGAAATTCTGAGACAACTGGTTCAAAATCAGATCTATAAAGTTGTATGTTTGAAGAACAATAAAACATCGACAAGACCGAAGCTTTTTGTGTGCGCTATTTTGTTTTGTTTTGCCACCTTTGCTGGTTTTTGTTTTGGTTGTCTTTCACATATTTTTCCTCAAATTGTCAAACCAGCTGTTCAAGAAACACCACTCATACGTCATGTGTACGATGCGTCGCGACACTCTTCTATTATTCATGTATGTTGTCTGTGTTTCTCTTCATGCAACATCGCAGCTCTTAACCAGTGGCGTAACAATACGGCGGCAGAGTGCGCAAAATGCCACTGTCCCCCGGCTCAAAGAGTCGCCAACTCAAGAAGTCGCGGATTCGTATGAATATACGATATATACAAACAGATATAGTAAGAGACAAACAAATATAGTAAGAGACAAGACGGACCATTGGACTCCCTACATTTCAATTAGTAATATTTTGGCCTCAAAGAAAAAAGCAGAGGAAGTAATAAATCAGATCAATTTGCCATGGGCCCTAGTTGGTACAGTTACGCCACTGGTCTTAACCTTACTCAACACCCTTTGGTATTTATTATTGTTTTTTTTTTGTTTGGTGTTCTTTATTTTCTTAATTTTAGTATCTTTTTTTTTTTTTGTTTTTCTCGGCCATTTTTAGTTGTCAAACTGCCGGAGACTGCCTGAGACTGCCGCTTCCTATGCTCTTTTGCGAAAGAAAGTAAGTTCGACAAATGAGCAATGAGCGCCATTTGTCGAACTTACTTTCTTTCGCAAATTTGTTCTCTGTTTTTGTCAGCGTTTTTGACTGTGCTTTGCTTGGCGATGCTTTTGCCAAGTGGGCATTTGAACCCTCCGACCAGACAGGTCGAGGCTCAACTTGTCTGGTCGGTCATATCAGCGCTTGCACTTTGATCCTTTTACTGAAATATGCCTTGTTTTGTTTTTGTTTAGTTATTATTGTTGTTGTCCTGGCAATTTTATACAACAACAATATCCTGAAACAGCTTACAAAATAGTACCGCACGGTTTGAAGCTGAGCTGAAAGCCTTTGCTTGGTTTTCGGCTTCGCCTGTACTATGTACAGTTTCATGCGATTTCATTAGCATGCCTCTAGATCAATAGATGATCCGTTTGAATCATCGGATCCGTTTGCGATACTTTCGTCCGTTTTCGATATCGCTTACGAGGGTTTTGTCCGCTGGGTCGTGAAATGTTACGCGTGAGCGCACACCATGCTACCATGAATTTTTGTTTTCCCTTTTTCCCTCTTCTCCTTTTTTTGTTTTCATGTTTGCCAAGGGTATATTAGTTTTGTAACAGTTAAAAGGAGACGTGGCCATATAAAGTATATATATATATTGATTCTTAATAAGTATCGAAAGAGCAATCCATTTAGCTATAACCGGACAGACTGTACGGTCCGTCTGTATGAGTGAGTCGATCTCGAAAACTATAAGAGGTCTTATTCCTTTTAAAAGGTAAAATTCCTTTAAGGAGGTAAAATTCCTTTTAAGAGGTAAAATTCCTTTTAAGCTCGATTGTGAAATTTATTAAGCAGGTAACATTTATTTTGTGCCCCTCTGGGTATTATTTTAGGGGTGAGGGGCAAATAACTAAAGCTACCTCACAGAAGAACGTTGTATCTCTGTAACCACTTGATCTATGGAAATGAAAAGTGGGCGGTGCAACGCCCTATTAATTAATACAAACTGAAGGTACAGGGTATGTCGCGGTCGAGCACTCTCGACTGCAATTCCTTACGTTTCTTTTTTTTTGTTGATGAGAGAGAGAGCGCGTATGTTTTAAATGTACGCTTGCTCGCGTCTCATGACGGCATATTCTTTTTGCTCGCTTGCCAACGGCGCTGTTTACGTCTCAGTTGATAGTTTGTCTTGGTACTTCAAAGGCGCACACTTCGCGTTGTGTTGCCGTTACTTTGACTTGCGGGCGGTTTTAGTTGTCGGTTTTTTTTCTTTCTTTCTTTCTTCTACTACGAGTTTTTGTAACATTCGTCAATTTGTTGTTTATACAATGTTATGATTTCTGTTAAACTTATTGTTTACGAAATACAAAAAAAAAAATACAAAAAATGAGAATTTATATTATTAAAGCAATCAAATAGAATGCATTAAAAATTGTAACAAAAAGATTGTTAATAAATACAAATCAAACAAAACTGCAATAAAATTTGAAAAAAAAAATAAAAAGATTATGAAAAATAAGTGTTAAGTATTAGTGTACGCAGCACAGATGAGATGAAGCAGTTCATTGTCGATTTTTAGTTTGTACAATTTTTTTTTCGCTTGTATTGATGTATGTTTTTAAGCACAAATAAGAACAAAAATCGTACGTCAAATGTTTTTCAGCTTGTGTGTGTGTGTGTGTGTGTGTGTTATGTGTGAACTTGAGTCTTATGTGCAACAAAAACATTTGTAACGACAAGAATTTAATGTCAACTAAAGAGACCCAAAGGTAAACAGACAACAAAACAAATGACTAAGAAATGTGTTAAAAGAGAAAACACTAATAACAACAATAATAATAACAACGACAACAACAACAACAACTAATAATAATATCGTACATACAACAAAACGTGAAATGCAAAAAAATTTGCTAAAATTAGAGCTGAAAAAAAAAAAAACAACGTCAGCAACTGTCTTAGCAGACAAAAGTGGGGAGCAAAATTTTGAAGTGTTGCATTTTGCTTAGGCAAGATGCAACGGCGGCAAAAGGGCAAAAATGCACAGAAAACAGAAAAATTTTAAAGGTGCCCACGCACACACACATATGTACGTATGTATGTATGTGTGTTCAGCTGATATTTTTACAAATCATTACGTTATTATTGCTGCACTTCGCCTTGGCACGGCTCGCCTTGCCTTGCCTTTATTATTATGGCACCCTTTTTATTGTGCAGCTTTGCTGACGTTATTTGTACACATGCACATACATGCACACATGCACAAAGCGACTTACAACATGTGTGCGGGCTTTGGTTTGCTCTGTCGGTTGCCAATGATTGTAAATGATGAAAAGGATTAAATGCTTAGCAATTCGAGCGTAAGAAATATTTCATTGTATTCAAATCTGATCGATTTCGATGATTCACTTGTTCTCCGTCGGCCGTCCCTCCCATTGTTCATTGTCACATTGTGCTCAACACCTGCCACTCTCTCAAAATGCTACTCACTGAGCAGTGACTCTCTTTTGAGCCATGCACCGTTTACTTAGAATAATGATTGTTGCCTTTGTTGCTTCTGCTCTGCTCTGCTGCTGCTCTGTCGCTGCTCTGTCGCTGCTTTAGTTTTGCTTTGCCTGATAATTAAATTTTGGTCATGTGTAGTTGTTTCCTTTTATGTTCCTTCCTTTTCTCGCGCACATTTTGGTGTTATTATTATTGTGTAGTGCGCTCTTCAACGTTGCCCTTCTTCATTCGATGACTCATTCGAATTTATAGTGAGTTGCTTTGATTACGATTCTGTCACAGTCAGTGCTGCTACTACACTTGTTCTGCTTCTGGTTCTGCTTCTGTTTCAGCTACTGTCGATGCCTTTGACTGCTTTCTTCACTTCATCCGTCTCATTCCACCTGTTTTTACATTCTATTCATCATCATAAATTTAATCCTTACAATATATTATCATGCATGTGCTCACTTATTTGGTTGCCCATTGTTCATTTTTTCTTTCTATGAAATACCAACAAGAACAACAGTAAGCATGACTCGTCCATAAGCATAACTACATTTATTAATTAAAGAGTAAGCCAAAGCAAACTAAGCCTACAATATCATATGCATACATATATTTAAAGGCGCAGCCAAGCGTATATTAGTTTTTTTTATAAAATGGTGTATCAAAATTTTGTGAAAGCACCAACTCTCATATGCCGCCATCAACCCCTGACTACGTCCTTGCAAATAAATTGTAGCTAAGCTTTTTCGGGCCTCGTCAGTCGACGCCACTGGTCAGCATCTGCTAACCACTAAAAAAACTATTTGTTTGTCGCCATTTTGACGCGTAACCTTAACAACAAAAAATGTTTGCATGCAACAAAAGCAAAAAAACCCAAACGACAACAACAATAACCAGTAAAGATTTTCAGTCGAGCGTGTTCTAGTTCGACTAACCCTGTGCCTTCAATTTGTAACGGCTGCAATAGGGCGTTGCCCTGCCCACTTTTCGAAATCGAAACAGATTTTATTACCCTTTAATCTCATGCATGCCAAATTTTACTTTTCTAGACCAATAAGTTTTTCTATTTTGGCTAAATGTGGGCGTAACCACGCCCATTTTATGATTGAATCTTATTGCACTCAATGCCAATAGCGTATTTGCAAAATTTCATTATTTTACTACATATGGTTCCAGAGATATAATATATAATAACAGAATCGACCTGCGAAGGAGTTTTGGTTCTGCACAACATTTATAAATAATTTAGCCTTGTACCATCAGCTACAGGGTATTAAAATTGGCAGAAGAAAAAGCGCTTTTCAGCTAATTGCCGTTAATTTTTACCGTAGACTGTAATTCAGTTATAATTGCTTATAATTACATATATTTTTCTTTCTGCTTTTACCATTCTTTGCATTTAATTATGTTCGCCGACTATGAGCAAATGTTATCAGCTTAACTTATTGCTCAACAATTGTTGAATTTCACACACACACACACAGACACACACACACAGGTGCTTGGCAAACACATCCTTATTAGCGAGCCAACGTGTTCGCTTCGCCACAACGCGGCATATCTGCTTTCCAATTATAATAGTATTTGGCGATGCTGCTGTGCCTTGGTTACCTGTTGCTACGGTAAATTGGCCTATCGATACGATGCTGATGCGCTGCAAGCCTTCCATGTAAATTTTGCCTGCGTTGGCATTTCGAATTTCGTGGAATTCGGCAATGCTAATGCGTTGTGCATTTCAAAGCATTTTATGTTTTTCATTAACTCTGTTGTTGTTGTTGTTGTTGTTTGCCTTTTACGGCCCTTCGTAGAATGCATGCATTATTAGACAAGATTTGGCAGTTGGTTTCAATTTCATTTATGAAATTCATACAGACATACGTGCCTCAATGCGTGTGTATGAGATTTGGAGAGTGAGTTGTGCCAATGCAATGGACCGGTCCGACCGACCACCTGTGTGAGTCTTTAGACCGCAAGCGTATTGTTTGCGCTCAATAGTATGCAACAAAGTTATGATGCACACAATGCAGTTCCTCATATGACTCTGCATGCATGCATAATTAGCAGGAACCCTTTTTACAAAACGAAGCCTAATTAAAATTCCCATTAACCAAAAGGAAGAAAGAAACGATTTTTCCTTTTTTCATTTTTGTGTGAAAATGTAATGCAGAATTATACAAAATGTACTTCAGTCATATGAAATGAACATGAACAGCAATGAAAAACCAATAAATAACTCAAAAGCTTACAAAAATAATTTAATGCGAATTTTATATGCCTTTCTTTGCATACTTTGTTTATAATAGAAAAAAAAACACACACACACACACAAGAAAGAAAATTATTGTTTTCAAAGTGCGCGAAAAAAAATTAGAAAAACAAAAATTATATTGCGTATACGTGATGCAAGCAACTGGAATGTGGCAGATATGCTGCCGACGGCGCACAGTGGGATATTCTGAGATTTTTCGTTGCAGAAATCTAGCTTCTGAACGTATAAACATAATTGCATGAAATTGAAATCATTGTTCAATGTGCTAGAATGTCTGGGAGCAGAGACATATGCTGTTCAAATTGGAGTTTGCTACCAGTGCAATTTTTTTCGTGAACCATAGACATTTACGACTATGATAAGTACATATATTCGCTGTCCGGCCGTCTGTCCAACTATTTATGCATATATACAATCTCCTCCGTCAGTTAAGAGGTTATCGAACAAAAATTTTACAGTCTGATTGTTTGTGCGGTCATTTATCGCATGACTAAAAGAAGAAGAATGAAATAACCCCTTAATATCTGGAAAATTCTAAATCAAACACGTACATTTGTTTTATCGAAAGCGTTCATGAAATTTTTGATTTTTGCAAGCTGTTTCATGTTAAGGCCCCATTGTGCGACGTCAGTCTGAGTGTATGCCTGTGCGTGTGTTTGTGTGTGTCCGTTGTAAACATGCAACACATGTTTGCCAGCACATTTGGCTCAACTTTATACGTTGCAAACAGAGGTCTTTTTTGTTGTTGTCGAAATTAACAAGATTTGCAACATGGCAGAACGCTTCTGCTAAGAATGCCGCACGTTGTTTGTATGTTTGTGTGTTGACTTGATTGATTGCCGTATTGAACTTTTGAAAGTCCGAAATATTTATGCCAATTAACCTTGTGGCCAATTCACATGCCAAGCCATTTGAAGTTGTCATGGTTCGTGTTGTTGAGCCTTATGTATTTCGGGTTGCTCTTTCCGAATTTTAACTTTGCCGCCTTGTTACAGAAATTACAAATACAAAGTACAGAATTTTATAAATTTAGATTTTACGATTCGTAAAAGTAAACCAAAGCTCACACAATATTTACAA
This sequence comes from Phortica magna, assembly GCA_037044515.1. NCBI lineage: Eukaryota > Metazoa > Arthropoda > Insecta > Diptera > Drosophilidae > Phortica > Phortica magna. The sequence continues at coordinate 44,835 of JBAMBP010002667.1, forward strand.
TGGTGTGCTAAAATCAAGTGATCTATAAAATCAAAAACATTTGTTAAACTTACCACGGGCCTCAGATGGTATAGTCACGCCACTGACGGCACCGGCGCTGTGTTTTTCGTTAAGAAGTTACAATGCCGAGCGGTGTGCGTGGCCTGCGCGTGAGAACCGAAGCACTGGAGCTCGAGGTATTAGGCATCCGACCGGCCGATGATCATTCCGATGATGATGAAAACGATAGGCATGGCGCGACGCAAAGCGCAACAACAACAACTGCCGATGTAATACTGACGAGGAACGACTTAAGTGAAACAGAGCCGGCACGATGCACGCGTTGGTTTCATTTCGGTCATAAATCGCGACGTCGACGACGACGCTGGCAGCGACATAAAGAGGAAGAAGAACAACTCGATGACAATAGCGATGATTGCCTTAGCGGAACTAATGCCGATGCGCATGAGACTGTAAGACATAAGTGTAATATAGAGTCTACAACACTAGCCAATAGCAATAACAGTGCAACACTGGCACAGCCAGAGACCACAACAATTGCTAATTCAACACACACAATCGCAACGCCGCTGCTTTTATCGCCGGACAACGATAATGAAGAAGAAACGTTAACGCCTCAACTGCCGCCGTTGCGCAGTCACTCATTAGCCAATGCCCATACGGCGATAAATGGCATTGAGAATCCCTGCAACTTGGCAAAATTATCATTAAGACAATCCGAGCCAAATGTGGCTGCTGTCGCTAAATCAAATGCATGTCAACGTCCTACAATACTCTATCTTGACACAAATGCAGTAACGTTGACAATTGATAAAACAACCACAACGACAACAGCGCCAGTGTCTTCAACTTACCCGCCAGATTTACATTTACCAACACAGTCAGCGACAAGAACGACGCCGTTGGATGAAAATAAAAAGACGGCAACGGAGGCGTCAGCATCAACGGCGTCAGCGACGCAAAATACCGGCCTGCGTGCAAGTTTCATGTCAATGCTAAGCTCACTGGCCATTTGGAAGGATTCAAACTGTTGGCGACAGAGTCAGCAACAGCAACAAGAGCGACGCCAGAGCCATCGGCGGCAACGTGCACGGCACAGTCAGGCAACGACACTCGATAGTAGTGAATGTTATGGCTTAAACGACACGTATGCATGCGAAGAACCCTTAAATGCGCCATTACAGCCAGCAGTCGCTAAAGGCAAACGTTGTAATATTAATGGCGATTTCGAGCAGATTTCGACGGCGACGTCGGCATCGGTGCTGACAACCGCAAAGAGTCAGAATAGTTTCCGACGCTTGTCACAAGTCAGACGTCGACGCAGTTCTTATTACTTTTCGGGTAATATTTTATCGAAATTTGGTTATGTTAAGCAAATGTGTTTTTTTTTTTAATGTAAAACGCATATATAATCATGAAAATTAAACGCATTGATTTTGTTTTCTTTTACAGAAAATGAACGCAGAATACGTGCAAATGATAAGGAGTTTAATTCTCAATTTAAATATCATGTAAGTAGCACACAAATACAAACACAGGCAACACTACTAAAATAGCAAAACAATTAATATACACATTTTACAATACTACTCTTTTGTACTTTTGCAGAATAATTACATCAAGACATCGAAATACACCTTGTTTACTTTCCTGCCCTTCAATCTGCTTGAGCAATTTCAGCGTCTTGCAAATTTCTATTTTCTCTGTCTACTCGTATTGCAATTAATACCGGCAATCTCATCACTGACCCCTGTTACGACAGCAATACCGTTAATTGGCGTACTCACTCTCACAGCTGTTAAGGATGCCTATGATGATATTGTAAATACATATTTTGAATAACTTTTGTTATTGTTTTGTTCGCTTACTCATTTATTTGTTGTTATTTCTTATACAGCAACGTCACATCTCCGATTCGCAAGTAAACAATCGTAAGTCGAAGACTCTGCGTAATGGCAAACTTATTGAAGCGAAATGGTCGGAGGTGCAAGTGGGTGATGTAATACGCCTTGATAACAATCAATTTGTTGCCGCTGATATCTTACTATTGACAACCTCGGAACCGAACGGCTTGTGCTTCATTGAAACGGCCGAATTGGACGGCGAAACGAATCTCAAGTGCAAGCAATGTCTGCCGGAGACCATAGAATTGGGCCAGCAACACGATGAACTATGGAATTTCAATGGCGAGATAATATGCGAGCGTCCGAATAATCTATTGAATAAATTCGATGGCACACTGATCTGGCGCAACCAACGTTATGCGCTCGACAACGAGAAGATTTTGCTCCGTGGTTGCGTGCTACGCAATACGCAATGGTGCTATGGCGTTGTTGTCTTTGCCGGCGTCGATACAAAACTGATGCAGAACTCTGGCAAAACACAATTCAAAAGCACCGGCGTCGATCGTCTGCTGAACTTTATTATAATCGGCGTAGGTTGAGCTCACCTAACACGTTTGATTTGCCGATTTGTTTATATGTTGTTTTCATTTTTATTTCGATTTTCCAGATCGTGCTCTTCTTGGTGTCAATTTGTGCGTTTTTTGCGATCGCCTGCGGTATTTGGGAGGGCATGATCGGTCAATACTTTCAGGTTTATCTGCCTTGGGAGAATATCGTACCAAAGGACGTAACGATCGGCGCGACAGTGATTGGTCTGCTTGTTTTCTTCTCGTACGCTATAGTTTTAAATACAGTTGTGCCAATTTCACTTTACGTTTCAGTAGAGGTAATTATACAACATGAAATTCACTTATTCGCTTTATCGAACTGTCTAATAATAACATAAATCAAAATCAAAACAGGTTATACGTTTCGTACAATCCTTTCTGATCAATTGGGATGAAGAAATGTACGATTCACGCACGAATACATATGCCAAAGCGCGCACCACCACACTCAACGAGGAGCTCGGCCAGATCCAATATATTTTCTCGGATAAGACCGGCACTCTCACACAGAACATTATGACATTTAACAAATGCAGTATTAATGGTAGGTCCTATGGCGATGTCATCGATCTGCGCACCGGCGAACTCATCGAGATTACCGATGTAAGTCCATACATATTTTAAAACGTTACGTACCGAAATCATATGAAAACCAAATATACATATAAGTACATATCAAACACATTAATACATTAAAGACATTAATCCACAAAATAAAAGTATAGTTTCTTGGTTCAAACTAAATACTTTTAACAATAATTCAAGTCTAGAATATTTCTTTAAGCAACAAACGGTGGTTTGCCACCAAATTTCAAATTTTATTTTTAAGGTTTATTTTTTTTTATACTTTACCAGAGTTTAATCTCAATCTAATTCCACTAAATAGTCGTGTTTTTATTGTTTTCTTGTCTAGTCTACACAAATGTTGTTGTAAATTGAAAGGAGCACCATGTACATATATTTTCGTCCTGTTCTTGCGCTTTCACTCGAAACACGATCATCATTTCATACAACTTTTCTTTGTTGTTTTTTTTTTTTTATTGTATTCTTTTTTGAGTATATTAAAGTTTATTACTTGTTATAGAAGCAAACAGTTTTCCAAAATAACAACAATAAAAGCACAACAACACACAAGCAAACAACAACAACAACAGCATCTGCAACAGTTGAAACATCAGCAACAAAGTCAATGGTGATGACAGCAACAGCGACAACAACAACAACACCGACACCGGCGCCAACAATACTTGTGCATAAAGCCGAAGTGCATCCAATGAAAAGTAGCATTATTGTCGATGCGAGCGGTACTACGGAATTACTAACGCCGGAAAAATTGAAGGGCAACGTCGCCGAGACACTTTTGGGTAACAGCAACAATAATTGCACAAATGAAAATTTACTTAATTTGCCGCAAACGACAAAAAAGCGTGCAAGTCACGTGCATTATGCATATGAAGACAACAAGAAAATGATGGAGTCACTGGAATCTGCCGGAATTGGCGGGTGG
>JBAMBP010002670.1:0-98940 GCA_037044515.1 Phortica magna
GACGGCGGTCGGCAGAGAAAGCCGCAGCAGCCGCAACGCTAACAGAGATGACTCAAAAGCGTTTCTAGTGAATTCTTCAATGTATTTGTTTATTATTATTGTTGTCTGTGCACAAGTTGTCTTTTGTTGTGTCGTTGTAGTTGTTGTCGTCGTCGTTGGCACAATGCTTGCCAAAGTGCAAAAGTGTCTGTATTTGTATCTCACTGCTCACTGCCCCTGCTCAGTATCGTATCGCAGCTATAGTATTTTTGCTCGTCGATACGTTCGCTTTCGCGTTGTTCTTCTATGTGCGTGTGTAAGTTGTAATTTTCTTCTTCTTTTTTTCGACGTTGTTAAATTGTTCTCAGAAATGACGAAAGTATTTTATTTATTTGTTTGTTCGCCTTTTTTTATTTTTTTTTTTATATTTTATTTGATTTTTATTCGCACAACAAATGTTTATTTATTAGTTTTTTTGATTGCCACTTTGCCTCGACGACTCGTCGTCAGTTGTGTAGCAAAACTTGTGCTTCGTTTGCAACTTAATAATGTTTATTTGGTTTGAGTTACGCGTTTTTATTTTAGCTTTGAATTTATTGTTGTTGTCTACGCGTTCTGCATTCACGTAATAATATTTCTTTTTTTTTTTTAATACAATTTGAATTGTTCGCTCGGCGAATTCGCTTTCAGCGCTGAACCGTTTAGCTCGGTGAACTTGCTTCGAATAAATGCGTCATGTCCGTGTGTTTGACTTTTGTATCAATGCTCAAATTGAGCGCGTCTCGAATTTGTGCTCTCACGCCAATTGAGTGCTTTCGTCAGCACGAGTGAGTTGCGGTTTTGCTACTTGTTGTTGTTGCTGTTGCTGTTTTTGTTTTTTTCGTATTGGAATTTCCTTTCATCTTGCTTATGTGCTTTTTTTGTTGTTTGGTTTTTGCTGCTGTTGTATACTCAACTTGAATTCGGTTGCTCCTCTCACATTTGCTTGTACGCTCTCTCACACATACACTCAAACACACACACAGCAACTTGCGAGGCGTACAGTTGAATTTTGAGCGCTTTTAATATGCGCATTTGTTGTTGGTGTTTTTGTTTTTGTTTTAAGACAAAAATTTCTACAGAAGGCCTTAAAAAGGCTGAGCTTATAAAGCAGAAGAAGAAAGATTTATTTTTTGGCGCCTCTCGCATTTCTTGTAAAATTTAGCTAACAACATTTTCAATGCATATTTTGATAAGTCTTTGTTTGCCGCAAATGTCTTGTATCTTATCTGCTTAAAAAAATAACAATTTGTTTATGACATAAGCAACTAATTTTACACAAGCGGCCACCATACATACGAACACATAAACAACAGCTAAAGGGGGAAAACAGTCTTATCATTTCTGTTTATAAAAAAGCAAAAACAAAAGCAAAGAAAGAATGAAACCAACGCCAAGGCAAACAAAATTTCTTGTCCAAAATTGGCTTAGTTATGGCTTATTGCTTGCATGTACGAAGTATTGAATCTGCTGCTACGCTACGTACAAAGAAAGCCATTCATTATTAACAAAAGACACACGAAATAATATTTCGCAAGTGTTTGCCGCGATACGACGACAGCGACAAGCGTTATCTCCAACCTAACATAACACACACACACACACACACACACATGTGTTTGTGTGCGTGAAGTACAAACACGAAGGTTGCCAAATGCCATACCCAAGTGCCGACAACACATGTCTCACGTAACGCATGCCCGCCCTGGGCTCAGCGTCTGCTTTGCGCGACATGTCTTGTCTTGTCAGGCGCTGTGTTGGAGACGCCAATGCCGGCGAGCCCGGCATGCCAAGCTCATATCTGACGCTGCCAGTGTGCCAGTAGCGCAAAGTGCTCAGCCCAAAGTGCTATCATTTACACATTTGTTTATGTGATTACCAACTATTGTGGTTCGACGGACGACGCACTGATAAGTCGTGCGTCTCCAATTCGATGGCGTATATGGAGCAAAGTGCTGAAATTCGATGAGTCTTCGCTACTGGCAAAACAAGACAATATTCTGTTACGCAGGTGTTCTCCTATTGGTGTTGTTTCTGCTCGGAACTATTTTATCAAACACGCCGTTTGCCGCGCTCAATGAAAACCGAACGGTTTTGGGTCAAGTTGGAATTTCTCAATGTTAAACAGTTACACAAAAATATAATATAATATAATCTGGCCAGGAAAGACTTACCAACTAAGAGATGTATTTATCTTAGAGTAACTTACCTGGAAAGAAAAAGAAAGACAAAAATTTAATATAAGAATAGTTCAGTATGCTCGATAATGAATTACTGGTGGGCGATGCCACGCCCCAAATAAAATATAGGTGATTCATCTGATCTTGCACATTAAAATATTATTTTAAATTGCCAGAAAAAATATAATAAATTCATTAAAAATATAAGTTTGTAGGCTGTTGAGTGGTAGCAATGAAGAGGCGTATTTTGTGGGATATAATTTTATAGCTTACGAGTTCCAAGCATTTTCATAAAAGGGTTATTTAAGGGTTAATGGGGGACACAAAGTGTGCAAGTGTAAAAACATTTCATATCACAAAAAATGGAAAAAAAATAAAAAAAATATTTAATATAAAAATAATATTTCATATCGCGCCCACTTAAGAAATGTAAAATATTTTGTTGCGGTTTACAGTTAAAGTATGTACTTGTAGATTTGCTTAGTTTCCGGCATACCAAATGCTTCCAGGATTAAAATGCACGATAAGCGCAACTTAAATAATTTTCATAAATACAAATGTTTTATTTCTTTATATTTATCAATTTTATGTAATTTTATCGCCTGTTTAACTTCCATGAATTCTGCATAATACTAAGCATTGGAATTATCGCGTGTTCGGCAGCGTGTGTGCATGTAAATCCAAGGCTGAAGCCAGAGCTGAAGTCGGTGCTGAAGTCTGGTCCAGCCCAGCCAACGAGCACATTGTTGTGTTTATCTAACAATACTATGCGGGTGGAATTTGTGATCCAAGACGATTAGCCAGAACATGCGGGCGGAATTCTAAGTATAAATCGCTTAATCACACAGCTACTTAGAAATAAATCATTGATAAGGCTTATGAAGAAACCGAGGCTTGTGCCCGCTAATATAATACCATCAGCAATTAACTAGACCTTGTGGCTTTTTGGGAATCTTGTGGTCTAACTATTCATAATTTAATAGTATAAATTCATAATTTTAGGTCTAAGACGCTTACTAAGACTGTTTCGTGGAAATCCCACATTGATAAGCCCTAAGAAATAATATCCGACTCTGGAAATCAGCTTAAGACCGTCGACGTCAATAGCCGCCACACATACACGCGCAAATGCAATGTCTGGGCATTGAGAGCTGAAAGTCTTATCAGAACCCTGAGGCATTGACGTCGTTGCCAGAAGTGTCGTTTGCTGTTGGCCTGTTCTTGGATTTGATAAAACTGTTTTCATTTGCCAATGAAACCAACAATTATGATATGTTTATTTTTAGCGTGAAAATCATGGCCAATTGTTAGTAAAAAATTGTCAAGTTAAGCGGAAGGAAGTAAAGTTTATGTTCTATTTTGCGTAAGTCGTTCCAAGATTACTTCACTTGATTAGTTTCAATGGAAAAGACTCATTTCATTGTTAAATTGGCTTCTGATAACGACAGACATGTTCATGTATATATTCTTATATTATACCTATATCAATTAATCATGTTTATATCAAATAGTTAAATAATGTGCATATTGTAAACAAAGCTATCGTTGGCGTTTGATGGGTCTAACACAATTTGAACGATTGATTGCACAACGTTGCTACGTTGCTCGTTGATAAGGCCTTAGATAACATGTCAGACTGTCATTCTTTGCCTTCGAATGATTATAATGAAAACCGAACTAATTGGAACCCGGTGTACCGACCTATTGGCACCTTGCATAGAACCTAATATAATCGACTTAAGGTTGAAGCAGATTCGGTTTACTTGTCAACTTCCCTGCATGAAAATTAAAGATAAATAAAAAATTCAGAGAACAACAAGTTTGGCAAATAACCCTAAACAAACTTTATAGAATTCCCGTCAACACTCTAGTTCATTTCAAGACCGGCAACTCTCAGAAAATAAATCACATTCACGACAACAGCTCAATATGCTATACGTATTCGCCTGGACCACACGCTCACTGCCCGCCTTCGTGCGCTTTGTGCTCTCGCAGCTGGCGCGAAGATGCCTGCCCGCCGGCTTAAGGAGCACGGAACACGGGCCGGAGGTGACCGCACAAGCGGCTGGAATGTACCTAGTCAAAGTTGTGCAGGGCATGGCCAAGAGCGAGACTTGCCTCGCCGAGCGGCAGCTGCAGCGATTCGGCGAGGATGCCTGGTGCATAGCAACAACCGCGCACTGTGAGCTGCTTGCAGTCGCCGATGGCGTGGGCTCCTGGCGTGGTCTGGGCATTGATCCGGGCGCCTTCGCCCTGCAGCTAATGCGCTGGTGCGCCCGCTATGCCGAACGGGCACAGTTCAAGCCGAGCGATCCCAAGGGCCTGCTTAGCGCCAGCTACCATGAGGTCTTGCAGCAGCAGTGCGTCGTCAATGGCGGCTGTACCACGTGCATTGTGTCGCTGGATCGCCAGCAGAGCACGCTCTACTCGGCCAATCTGGGCGACAGCGGCTACATGGTGGTGCGCAACGGTCAAGTGCTGCACCGATCGCAGGAGCAACTCCACAGATTCAATACGCCGTTTCAGCTGTCAGTGCCGCCGGACGCGCAGCGCCAGCTGGTGCACTGCGACCCGCCGGAGCTGGCGGAAACGCACACAATGCCCATCTGCAGCGGCGATGTCATACTCGTTGCGACGGACGGTCTGTTCGACAACGTGCCGGAGCAGCAGTTGCTCGAGCAGCTGCAGAAGGTGCAGCATGCAACCGATGCCAAGTTGGTGCAACAAGCGGCCAACACGCTGGTTCTGCTCGCGCGCCAGTTGTCATTGGGCCGGCGGCACATGTCGCCGTTCGCGCTCAAAGCCAGGGATCACAAGCTGCGGTACAAGCGCGGCGGCAAGCTCGATGACATAACCGTTCTACTCGCGACAGTTGTGAGCCATGGTGGGATTGATAGCCAGCCAGTTTGATTTACACAGATAATGTATGAGAAATATAGTAGATATGCGAAACCTTCTATGCGCGATTCGATTCACAGGCCTTTCCCATATGTAGTCTATTTCTCAAGCATTGTTGGCCAAATTGCATTGCGTACAAAATTCATATACTCTCTCGACTCTGACATGAATAAAGGCCACACAAAATTTCGGCAATTTAACAAAACCGCTCCCTCAGGCATGGTGTCGGACAGGTGGCAATGATCGGTGGGTTTTCCTCGCTTAACATTTGCAAGTCGAGTCAACAAACTAAATCACCGAAAGCATGAATGAAAACAAGTATACGGCCGGCCCAAGTAGGTGGCTGAGGCTGAGGCTGAACAGGCCACTGCCGCTGATGACTCATACGCATTTTAACAAGAATTCGTATACGCGTTTAAGCCCAGTTAACACACACACACACAGACACACAAGCACAGACACAAGCACGCAAGCTACACGAGCAGCATTTGCTTAGGGCTCGCCTGACTCGTACGCCCACTCAATTGGCTTGAGTGCAAGAGCGCAAGTCGAGCAAGCGTGAGCGCACTTGAGTGGCGTAGAAGCTGCTCAATTGCTCAGGCGGCGCTTTGAGCGCATTTCCAGCAGATAAAATAAAAGTAATAACGACGAACAAACTGAAATAAACGAATAATCAGGCAACGGAAATCCCCACGACTGAAAAGATAAAAAATAATAAGAAAAGAAAAAATACAAAAACAAATAAAAATAAAAAGCAAAAGCAAAGCCAAGTGCCAAGTGCCAAAGTGAGTAAGTCCCCCACAATGCAACGCTGCGCGGCAGCTGGGAGTGGCATGCAGCAAGCAGCATCGGCTGCCGGCATCAGTGCAGACGCATGTGTCAGCTTCTTGCAAATTATTGCGATAAATTCATTTTCAGTCTTTCGCTCTTAATACATTTTGCTTTTGGTTGCTTACACTATCGTTTCGCGCTTGGCATTTCGCACTCCTCCTCGACTCGCAACGCTCGCCAGTTGAGGCGCAAAAATAGCCATTGAATGCTGGTTTGGCATGTGCGCGAGTCGAAATATTTCTTGGAATTACTTTTTGCAATGCTGTGTCGTCTTCGCTCTTTGATTGCGATTTGTCTTTACAGCTTTATTGCTGCGGCGCTGCACCCGTTCGAGGCATGGGCTTAGCGCTGACATTGGCATACGCGCTGCACGAGTTCAGCTTGCTTCGCTTCAGCTGTATTCATGTGCTTTGCTCGGCACCTTCGTCAACTCGTGTGTCATGGCGCCAGGCCATGTTATTGTGCGATTATCGGAAATGTGCGACTGTTGCGACAAATTATTGCATTTCATTACAGCAACTGTAACTGTAACAAGACACCCACCCCGACCAGAGCCTCAAGCGTTACGCTTATTACCGAAAATAATCGAAAAGACGCCGGGGTTGCCGCTAGGAAATGGTCAACTGAAGTCATTTGATTATTTGTTGTTTTTCTTTTCCACTTTTAGTGGAAATTTTAGTTGCTTCGAAAGGAAAACATGAAAAAACCCCAGGCAAAAGGTCAAACACGCAACTTTTCTTTGCTTTGTGTCAAAGCATGTAATCAAAGCTGTTCTGTATTTGCTGCTGTGCTATGTGTCGTATACTTAATGCTTATTAATATGCGGCGACAGTTCGCTCGCTGTGACGTCAGTTGTGTAAGCAAGGCTGTAGTTTCATTAAAAGCGTGACGTCGTCATTGGAAATACAAAACTCGTTTCTAGAAACAAACCATCGCTGCTTCTATTCGTTAGAAGAAGAAGAAGAGTTGGCCTTAGTAAAACGCTTCCTGAACGCACAGTTGGATTTCGTTTTCAATGCTCGCGCAGATTCAATAATTGTTCGAATTGTATCGAACTTGCTATTGAGCTATAACGAATCCATGCGAAGTCCAACCGAACCGAAAACCAGATTGAGCGCGGTGAGACGTGCCCGAAATAAGCGTGAAGTTTTGCTGCGGTTTTCAAGCCGAATTCGGCCAAATGAATGAGGTGAGGCGCGGCACCAGCAAATGCCATTATGACTATTGAAAAGACGCCATTGACGTCAGTTGGCTTAAATTTCTGCTTAAAATGCAAAAGCAAATAACACAAAATAAACAAAAACCGCAGTCAAAAACTCGTTTTCATAACAACAGTTTTGAGATGCAAATGGACGCCAAAACGGCAATTCGTCGAAAGCGATTTCGGGTTGCAGATACTTTGTATACATTTTGGGAAGTCATTAGCTTAAATGTTATGTATGTAAATGTACATGAACGATGGTTCGGCGACATGAGTTTCAAATATCGAAATTAATAATTAAAACAAGTATCCATGAAATTGTTTATTGGTTTCTCTCAGTGCACAATTTGATAAATTTTATCTTAATTTCATCATTAATTGGCACATTCGCGTTGGTTGACACACATAAGACTTTCGTGGGTGTTCAAAAGTAGCAACGGTTGTTTGCTTAAACAAACTCTAACGTATTTTCAAGAGCGCCGGAATTTCGTATCATTGAAAAGCCAAACATTTATTTATGCCTGTCTGTTCGTCTCAATTAAGACGATTTAATGTAAAACCGATTTTAGATCTCGTTGCCTGAACAACATTTCCAGCATGGAGCGTGTCGGTTGACCCTGGCATTGCATTGAGTTTTGTTTTTGTGAAAATTAGACGGAACAGCAGCAACAACAACAGCAACAACGATCGTCTAATGCAAAATGCAAACGAATCGAAATGACGGCTTTGATACTTGAGCGGCTAAGGCTAAAAGCCGCATTTGGCAGACATAATTGGAAGCGCGTCGACAGTTGCATTTGCAATGCAAAATGCATGTGCTGAATGCCTCTAAATCATTACACGCACACTCGCATGCACTCGCGGGGCAACCTTGACACTTTCCGATGCAAAGGAGCGTCTAATAAACACAAATAAACTCTGCCTTTGCCACATTTATAACGAGGTGGTGACCTAAATACGGCACAGATAACCCGTACACACCCAAAATGCACTCAGCGGCCGCAAAACGATGGCTGAACTTCATTCGGACAGACATTTTCATACGTGGAAGGGGCTAAAACAGTTTTCACGAATTTTATTGCTTAGTTTTGATGATTTAAGCTTTGTTTTTAAACATTTGTCGATATTATTATTATTGTCGCTTGAAAGGCCTTCTATTGCAACAACAATGCCGTAGGTTCAGTGTGTATACAAAATTATCGCATGCGATATAAATAGCATTGAGTACGTGCTCTTCTTACAAACTCATTGCGCTCAGCGGCCTGAGTGCTGGTGTCCGTGTGTCCGTGTGTGTGTGCGTGTGAATGTGAAACGTCAGAAAACGCAACGAACGAAACATTCCAACTGGAGAATGTCGGCACAAAGCAAATTCAGTGAATGGCGGTTTATAATGTTTTTAATGTTTTTAATGAGGGCAGCAGAGGGGTACATTTTGTGGGAGCAACAACATATGTGCGTGGTAAACGTCGTTCAGATGAGACGAGTGCGCGAGAGCGAGCGAGAGGGTGAGAGAACGTTGAAATTAAAATTCCAAAGACGTAGAAAACAATCATAAAAACAAACGCCAAGGCAATAATAACAACAACAACATTGCCAAAAGCAACAAAATGAAGTGCCAAAAAAACCTCTCAGCAAAAATTAACGCTTTGAAAATGAAATTAAACAAGTTTTTTAATTTGGTTGTCTGCTTTACGCGTCTTTCTTCGGATTGTTGTTGTTGTTGTTGCATTTCAACTTTAACTTTTCGGCATAATGTTAATTTGATGAAATAAACGAAGTGCAAATGAAAATGTGGCAAAGTTAATAAAGAACAGCAACACAAAATAGGGCGTTGTGTTGGGTAGGGGGAGGAGAGCTTGCTCTGATAGCAATGTGCAACTTACGATAAGATTATTCCGCGCTGTTGTCGCCGTTGTCGTAACTGATGAATTTAACGTCGACAATTGCGGTAAAATGCGATCGAATGTTGTTGTTGTTGGCGTTGGCTTATTTGTCGTCGCTGTCGCCGTCGCCGACGTCGTTGTTGTTATTATTGTCGTTGCGCTTTGTGCTTCCTCTTCGACCACGTTAGCCGTTGACACAATCTGTTTTTTGACTTTCATTGTACTTCGTTGATTTGTATATTGTTTTTTTTTTTTTTTTATATTTTAAAAACGTATAAAAAACCGTACAATTTCTTTCACGTCTTTTATGCAAATTCACTTTGTTAACGCCAAAAATGAGCACAGAACAACAAAAACAAAATTATAAGTAAAACAACAAAATTTGGCAAAACTTTGACGGCTGTTCGGTCCGTTTATGCTTCTTCTTCCACTTGGCTGTGCTCGTTATTTGTCTTTCCGTTCTCTTTTGGTATTTCCAGCTGGCCTGTCAAATTGTTGCTCTCTCGGTCGCATTCACGCGCTCACTTCTGGTTGTGCTCTACGTGTACTTGTGTGTGTGCTCATCTGAGTTGGTGTACCTGCATATGTATGTGTGTGTTGGTGTACTGTGTACTGCGTGCGCTGGTTGAATGTTTCTGTATGTCGTCAGCACTTTTTTCATAGAGCAAAAATAATAACAAGAAATAAATGTTGTTTCTTTTTATTTTGTACACATAAGAATTGTCTAGATTGCAATTTCAGCACGAGCTCGAGCTCGTCAAGTGAACCACACCCCGTACAACCGTCAGCCGTCCTTCGAATGTGTTGGCTTTGACTTTATCTACGTATCTATCGCGCTGCGACAAGTTGTTGTTGTTGCTGCTGTTGTTGTTGTTGCTATTATTATTGCTTTAGAAATAGTCGATGTCGTCGTACACTTGTGTTGTTGCTGTTGTTGTATTCGCGCGCGCACTTAACTCGTTTTTTATTTTGTGCTTCTTCTTCTTGGTTCGCAGTCGATGCTTTTTCGAGTTTGAACTTTGTACGAATATCGTTGAAATATTATATTTCGTAATTTCTCGTAGTTAATTCTTCGCCACATACAACTTGCCAACAACACATGCCAATAATGTATATTTGTTGTTGTTTTTGTTTTTGTTTTTTTTTCAATATTTAAAAAGTTTCGCAATCGCATGCAACTTTCAACACACACACGCACATGCACACGCACACAAGTGAAAAATTGATTGTTTTAGCGAAGATTATTTTCGGGGATTTTTATATTTGTTACTGTCTTGTTGTTGTTGCTGTTGTTGTTTTATTTGTTTATAGGTTATCGTCAGAAAGAATAGTAAGTGAAACAGAAATTGTTAATAACGAAAAAGTCGCGCTCAGTAAATGTGCAGTTGCCTTAACAGAAATCGAAAAATAACTGAAATGTGGCCACATACATTCGCATTTACTGTAAAAGAGCGTGTGTGTCAAACTGCCGTTAGGTCGCTGCGCAGGCGACGGTGGTGGTTCACGTTGTGCGCTCACACACACGCGCTCTCTCACGCGCGCTCTCTCTGGAATTCTATCTGGCAGATACAAAGCCAAATAAGACAAGTGTTTCGCGTTGCCAGATTAAAGCGGCAGATACGTCACATGACTTGCTGCCACAGCTACTTCAAATAGCTGGCATTAAGTAAAGTCCTGCTGCATTCAACTCAACCAAGTGCTGTGCCACATTTCTATTTTGCACATGGCAGATACATTTTCCAGGCCAGCTTGCTTATCTAGTGCGAAGTCACACGGCGCTCACGCCGCCCAAAGGTGGCAACGCGCCGCGACGACAACTTGTATGAATGCAGTGGCAAAACAAACGCTCCAACTAAACGGCAACCGAAACACGAATATCATCACTAAAGCGAAACGGCGAACAAATCTCTCGCATGCGATAAAAATTGCATTGAGTTGAGCTCACTGCGAGTTTCGCGTTTCCACTCAAACTCAACGCAGCGCTCGCCGCTCTTGAGTGAGTGAGTGAGTGTTCGTTTCTCAACAATTTGGCGCGCTTCTCACTTCGTGTTGACGTTGTTTTTGTTTTTGTTTTTGTTGTCTTCCATGCCTCGGCTCCGCTCATAGTCTCATAGTGCTCTTTTTGTGTCTTTTTCGTTTCGTTTCGTTTCTTTGTTTTGATTTTGTTTTCTGCTATGCGCAAACACAGCATTGCTGATCCAAAACGAATCGCTGATGATGACTCATCGGGGTTTTTACACGCAGGTGTGTGTGTGTGTGTGTGCCTGTGTGTGCACATACATATATCTGTAGCAGGCCTCCTGCTTGGCAGTGTTGACTTGTGTGTGCATATTTGTTTTAACGGCTTGCGGCTTCGGCTTGCAGCGCAAGTATACATGATGTTGCGCTGCGCGACTTGCGAAGCCGAGAGTGTTGTTGTTGTTGTTGTTGCTGTTGTTGTAGTCGGTCGTTGCATTTTCAGGGGCATTTAGTCGCCATTTAAGTGGTCGGTCGCTTGTTGCTGTTAATTGAGGCATGCCTTAATGCGTTACGCATTTCACGCACGACTGCAGCGAAATATCTCAATGCACATGCATGTATGTATGTATTTAATGCAGATACATCCTAATAGGAATACACAAATCGATATCGATGAAAGGGCAACAGGTATGTCAGTCAGTCAGTGAATAAGTAAGTAAGGGCTCGCTGCGCTATTGAAACGCATTAGGCCACAGGTAGGGCGAGACACTGCAGATACAAGTGGCAGCAATGCAACGCAGGGAGCCATAAAGTATCGATGATAATGACGGCACTCGGCGGTCCTCAGTCGTCGGTCGTCAGTCGTCGGTCGGCCGTGATTGCATGAGTGGCGGTTGCATTCAGCATTGAACTCGTTCACTTGTCGACGGTCGTTTAGCTGCCGAACGCGTTGAGCGACGAAAGACATGAGCATTATGGCTTAAAGGGATGTGCATTTGGCCCTTTGGCAATTACAATGCCCGGGGGTTGCGACACTTGTGTTGTTGTCGCCATTGAGATACAGATTCATCTGCTCGGATGTGCGTGGATTAGCAACACAAACTCATTTTCGTTTGTGCGTGGAAGGGGGCGGAGGGTTGTTGCACAAATGCACGTTTGTTAGCTAAATATTTGCACTTGCGGCAATTACACACACACACATGTGGCAGATGCATGTATCTAAAGGGTTGCCAAAAAGACTTGCAGAACCTTTTGTTCGAATTTTGCAACTAGTATGTGTGTGTGTGTGTGTGATTTCCCTTTGTTCTTAAATGCAATCACTTTGCGTGTAAATTACAAAATCGCCGTTCCATCACCATAAAGAAAACATCGTAAAAATGTTAATTGCAACAAAAAGTGATTTCTTATTTCACTTTGTTCTAAATCTTGTTTTAAAATATATATAGAAACAAAAAAAAAATAAAAAAACACGGTCAGTGCAAAAGTTAAGTAGCAACAAATGTAGTTACACTTACGCCCCGTGGCCGAAGCCATGCCCGTGTCTATCTACAGCATTGTGCCATAGATACTTTTGCTTTGTTGTTGCCATTCAAAGCAATTCACATGAATTTTATCATTTTTCTTAGAATGCCAAGTTTAATCACGCAAGCAATAATAAAGCAACAACAAAAACAACAGACAGCACATAGCCAATCTGGCACTAGCGCAGCGCGCCATCCAATTGCAAGTATCTTTTCTCAGCGAGTCATTTATTTGCCATAATTGCAGTAATTTTGATTTAGCATTTAGCGCATTTAGCAATTTTATCAATTTTATATTTGGTCTGCTGCAAAGCATCGCACAACTGTTGTATCTCATGACGCTGTCCAACGCGTTCATTCATTTGGCACAAAGCGATTAATTCAACTTCCCTTGAATTCGAATTGTTTCTCGAAATTCAACTTTGTCACATGTGTAAACTTTGTAACTTTGATAGTTAAGATAAGATAGTGTCACCACCCCCGCCCGCCTGGCACAATAACTCACGCAGGCCACAAAGCAGACAAAGAAATGAATTGCCAAATTTTTGTCGTTCTTGTCAGCGGCAAATGTGTGTTTACCGCTGAGCAATTTGCCTTGGCTGAAATTATAAATTACAGACATTTGGAATTGGCGAAGTACGCCAGAGACATATCGCAGATACATTCAGATTCATGCCAAGACTAGCCGTCTGTCTGTCTGTCTATCCGTTTGTTTGCTTGTCTGTCTGTCGGTCTGGCTGGCTGCAAAGTGAATTCGTTTCATGGACAAAGATGACTTTCACTGCGGCGGCTAATTTCGGTTTTATGACCTTGAGAAAGCAGCTGATTTTCAGTCGATTTGCTGCCACAAAAACAAATCAAACAAATCACAGAAACAAAATGTATGCAAAAATGTGTTTTTTTGTTTTTAGATTGGAAACAGTTTTTTTTTTTTGCTTTGTGCACTGAAAAACAGAAACCGAATTTGGGCAGTGAAACACACGAATTAGTGACTTGCGCTTGCTCACTTAATGCTTAATGAAGTGCCCGTAAGAACAACTGCAAAACGCTCGTAAAAAAGCAGCAGCAACAGCAACAACAACGAATGAAATCAAGAAACAAGAATTGCGCGCAAATTGCAAAAAGTTGTTAAAAGTCCAAGTGAAAACACACGGCGCCTTTGTCGTCTTCTTAATTGTTGCTGTAAACTTAATTGATACGATTTTTGCTTTGCTTTGTTTTTTCGGCGGCGGCGCGTAATTAAGTGTTGGCCCTGAGCGCGGCGGCGGGCGGTCCGGGTCAAGGACTAGCCGCAGTCGCGCCGCACGAGTTCAATAAGCAAGTAAATTTGATTGACAAACTCAAAGGTGAGCAAAGCATGAGCCAAATGAAGCTAACAAAAACAAAAGCTCAGAGCTCCGAAGCAGCGCGAAACGCAAATAAAGGCACGTTCAGGCATTTCCGTTTCGCCGTTTCCGCTGCTGCGCTCTGCCCTTGAGGGAGGCGACGACGCGGCGTAGGATGACACTTCGTGACTACGAGCTTCACACTTCTTCTCTATCTTATCGCGAAACTGTGTAATTGTCTTTGTCGTTGTTGTTGTTGTTGCATTAAAGCGTGTGCTTTCATGCATTGCGCGATTCGCGGGCCGTCCAAAGCAACCGAGCAAAGGTGTTCCAGATAACGACCCAAAAAGAGACAACTCGAGTGGCATAGCAGACTTCGAGTCTGGCCACATGTCTATGCAGTGCTTCGCCACAAATGCGTCACTCTCAGTGCTTCAATCGATGACGTACCTCGGAAGCCGTTGGGTGTTTTGGCTTTGGCTTCGATGCGTCTGCATTTCCAATTAAAACAACCGAAGTTAACTGCGACTGGAATTATCTTTCATAAAATCCAATTTAGTTATTTAAATACTGGACACAACCATGCGCCCCTCTTTGCTCATGCTCTAAGCACACACACACACACAAAGCTCAGCTTATCAAAGTCCAGTTTGCGTTTCCCACGTTCTGATTAGTCGCCCTTTGTCAAATTGTGCGAGCTTATTTCAACTTGCAGATATTTATTTACTGCTTTTTTGTATGCCATGAGCAAATATTAAATTTATCAAATTTAAATATTAAATATTAATATAAAAATTATAAAGTGTAATTTATAATTTTTTTCGTTAAAGTTTTGAAGTTTTTAAAGTCAAAAACCGAACAACGCTTATTTATTTAATTCAAATTATTATAATAATATTTCTGTTTAACAAATCCTCAAAAGATACAAGTTAAGTTATAAGGTTAAAGGCGAAGAGAAATCGCCAATATCATTTACTATATAATTGCCTTATATGGCTAACATAAGAAGACTGCAAACTGACCTCCTATTCGATGATTCATTCACAAGACGTAATGAGATCAAGAAAATATAGCATGATGTTTTGCGAATTTAGAGTTCCCCCTTCTGAGTCATTGCGGTCAGTTTAGTTATAGTTATTATGAGTCTTTGAGGAGTATTTTTATTCATGGTGTCGGAAGTAAGCACGTCGCTATATTTACAGCGCATACAACGATCATCTGACAAACTGATCTATTAATAGAGATCTATAGAAAAAGCGATTACAAGTCTATCTTTAAACTGGCACGGGTTCTTCAATTCTTTGAGCTTTTTTTATTACTTCACGAATAATTTCAACTCTAAAAGGCAACATTAACACATGAATGGAAGATCACTTGGCACCCAATGGGCTTGGCAAGATGTGTGACGCGTTGAGGGTAGGCAAAGCGCAACGTATACGTAATTTCACAATTCTTCAAATGCTGTCAGGTGATTTCACTAGTAACTCGATGCCTTGGCAAACGCCATTTTGCAAATGAACACAGACGCGCTAAACTTAAATGCATGAAAGATGCAACTTGACTCCACCTACAATCATAAAATGACACGCACACACACACACACACAACCGAATGATGAAAAGAAAATTGAAAGAAAAAGATAAAACAGATGCGAAAATGAATGAATAAATAATGAACGAGCGAAAGATGTTCGCGTGCGAAACAAGCGCCGCCTACGAAATGGGCGGCGACCGCAAATGTTTAAACAAAAGAAACAAAAAACAATTATTGAAATAAGACAAATAAAAAGGCGCGAAAATGCAACCGAAAGAAAAGTGAAAAAAAAAATGGCAACATAAAATAGGCGACAAATAACAACAAATCAAAATGCGCTTATATCATCATGTGCATCAGTGTTTGTGTGTGTTAGTGTATGAGTGTGTGTGTGCGTGTGTATTTAAAGCATTCAAGTAATACAAACACTTACCCCTCTTTGTTGTTGTTGTTGATGATGTTGGTGTTGGTGTGAGAGATGCGCCTGCGCGACTTGTTGCAAATATTGTTGCTGCTGCGACTGCGGATGATGCTGCTGCTGCTGCTGTTGTTGTTGTTGTTGCTGCTGGCTCTGCATGAGCTGTTGTTGTGGCGAACGGGCCGTTGCCGCGTTTCCTGTCAACGACGCTGATGCATAATTGGGGGGCGGCGGGGGCGGCGCAAGCACTTGCTGCCGCTGCTGCTGCTGCTGTTGAAGGTGCTGTTGCTGCTGTTGTTGTTGTTGTTGCTGTTGTTGTGTGTAGTAACAACTCGCTGGCGACAATTGTTGTTGCATGTAGTTGTTGTAGTCCTGTGACATATACTGTTGTTGTTGTAGCTGTTGTTGTTGTTGCTGCAGTAAATGCTGATTGTAAGTCATATTGCCGCTGCTGTTGTTCAACTGCTCTTGTTGTTGTTGCTGCTGTTGATTATTGTTCACATCAGATATGACATTGACGAGTCGCTGCTGGCGTATGTTGTTGGTGTTGTTGGTCACCTGCCAAATGTTACTTATGTCCACCACAGGCGCTCCATAATTGTTACGCGGTTGTTGATTACTGTTGTTGTTAATGTTGGTTTTGTGATGCATTTTTGTTTTGTTTTTATTTTCAATACTTTTCTCAAAAGCGCTTCTTCTTTATTCCTTTTAACCTTCAAACACACCCACGCACTTAAAGAAGCAAACCTCAGAAAGCTTTCAATTCCCTTTGAAATTTGACACTTTTTAATCGTTTTGTTTTTCTTTTCACTTTTTGTCTCTTTTTGCGTTTAACATGAAATTTTTTCAATGTTTTGTTGTTGTTGCAGTCAAAATGGCGTTTTTTATTATAATTATTATTTACTTATTTCGCCTTATAAATTCTTGCTTTATGACTACTTTGTACATTTAATTATTTTTTATAAGTTAATTTTTTTTTTTTCCTTTTTAATTTTACACTTTTTTATTTCCTTTCTTCTTCACTTAACACGTGCGTGCATTGATCTCGACCGTGTTGACACATACGAGGCTCTGATGAAGCTTTACGTTACCGTTACTGCGTTACGTTACTGCTGTATTGCAGTGATATCAGCGACTTTGTTTCTTAGCTTGATTTGTTAATAACACAATTTTTTTTCACTTAACAGTCAACATTCGCAATGTCGTTTCGATTCCTTGTTCGACAGAACACAAAATGGCAAAAGAAGTTCGATAAGACGATCAACGATGTTGAAAAATACGTAAAACTAATACAACGATCATGTTACGTTGTTCGGCTCGGCTCGGCTTGGCTTCGGTTTGGCTCGGCTCGGCTCGACTTCGGCTTTCGCTCCCGTTCTCTCGTTCGCGTTTTGTCTGGTCAGGGTCTCGGTTGAAACTGTTTTACCAGCGGCTGACTGAGTGTGCGCTAAGGCTAAAATCCAAGCGCTGCGCTGCAGTCTGCCATGAGTTCGTAAATGAGTGTCTGTGTGTGTGTGTGTGTGTGTCTGTGTCGAGCGTGCTGACGGAACGTGTGTATTTGTGTGACTTACTGAACGCTGCTGACGGCACCGCGCGACGCTGCAAAAATCGACAACGGACAGGAACAGTTGAAAAAAAACAACAACAACAAAAAATTGATGTAAAATAACAAAATGACTAATAAAAAATCGTGTTTGGTCGACGGGCGACGGCGACGGCGACGCGCGTTGAACTTTTATCGCAACTTTCTGCCGTTGACTTGTTATAGTTGTTGTTGTTATTG
Source organism: Phortica magna (assembly GCA_037044515.1). Classification (NCBI taxonomy): domain Eukaryota; kingdom Metazoa; phylum Arthropoda; class Insecta; order Diptera; family Drosophilidae; genus Phortica; species Phortica magna. The sequence continues at coordinate 17,550 of JBAMBP010002670.1, forward strand.
TTATTGTTGTTAATGTTGATGGGTGCTATTATCACACTTGGTGGTCAACCCGTGTATAAGCGCGTCGCTTTAAGGTGCGTCGCGTCTGATCCTTAGTAAGAAATCCAAGCAAGAGTAAAACAAATGCCGAGCAAAAGTGAATTGGCGCCGCGTCTCGTCTCGTCCAACACTCTTTCACGCTTCCGGTGAAGCAAACTGATTTAGGCACGCGCTCGGTGTCGTCGTCGTCGTCGTCGTTGGCGACGTTAATCAATACGCTCGTCCGCTTATTCATACAAAGATCACTAACCGAACGACTAGTCAGGCTGACTGACTGAAACTGATTGGCGCAGAAAATGTGTTTCTTTTTTTTTTTGGTTTTCTTTCGTGTTGCCGTCTTTCTGGCTGCCTGAATGTTGTACGTACATACGTACGTACGTACACTCTCGCATAGCGCGCTCGCGATCATTTTGGGGCCTATGAGCGCATGACTAATGCAAGCAGCACGCGGCGTAAGTCGACAAGATAGTAATGACAACAACAACAACAACAACAACAACAACAACAGCAGCAGCAACAGCAAATGAACAGGCGGCAGGCACAACAACAATAGAACCTAGCTAAATGTAGAATATGTTGTGTCATTCACATGTTTGCGTAGCACTTCACTATCTCACTCACACCTCTTGCAGTGTATTATTGAATCTATTTAAAAATTTGCAAAAAAAAGAACAAGACAAAAACAAGGTAAAAAAATTAAATAAAACCAAACAAAAAAATAACATCGAATCCAAAAAACAAACATTGCGACGTGCCCACTTTTTTGTGTATTAATTTATGCCCAAGTTGTTTTTTTTGTTGTTGTTGTCGTTTTGTTATTCTTTTTCTTCTTCTTTTTTTTTTAAGTCGTGTGCAGTTTTTTTTTGCTGTTCTCTTGCACACCTTGCGCTGCGGTGTGAGTGAGCGCGGTCGCGAACGTGTCAGACAATGCAAATGATCCTGTAACTGTGACACCTGAGAGCATGTGCGGGAGAGTAATTGCAATGATACGCTCCCACTCACACACACACACACACACACACTCACACACTTATGCGCTAATGTTTGTTTTGTGAGCAAATTTTACTTTACTTTGTTTTTGTTTTATACATTTTCATGTTTTATCACTTCTCGCAGCGTTGACTTTTTTCTCTTTCTTTTGTTAATTGGTTTTGTTAACTGGCAAACTGATTTAATATTATTAGCAAAATATGTTATTGTCATCACTGGCGTTTCATTATTGACACTTTGTGGCTGTTTGAATTTATAACAAGCATAAGTCATTGACAACACACAGCGCAAAGAATGTCGAGCGGGGTAGCAGACAGGTAGTGGGAGCACGTCGCGACTAATACGGTCATTGACATTCGGCTAAATCTGACAGCTTTAAGCGCCACATTTTTAGTTACATAAAGAATACTAAATCTATATGCATGTATCGCATTTTTATACTTGAAATGATTTAAATATTATTTAAATTATTTTTATATACATAAATACAATAAAACAAGTTAAAGTAGAATTTATTAGGTTTTGAAAACTTTTTTATACCTTTCTTAAACAGTCCAGTAACCTACATGTGTACGTACATAACAACCCAAAAGCGTATAAAAAAGTCGACCATGCATTTAAAATAAGTTTACTAAATTGAAGCTCATCGTTTTTATTGTTGTTGTTATTGTTGTTGCTGTTAATGTTGACATGTTAATGACACTTTCGTAATTTAAATGTTCAGAGAAAAGTAAAAAGAACAAAAAAGGCAACAATAACAAAAGCGGATGCAACAACATTTCATTGTTTATAACAAGCGAGGATACGAAAACGCGTTTACACAACATTTTATTTAATTTTGTGTGATTTGGGAGCGGTTCGTGCTTTGTGCTGATTTAATAACACTAATTTTGACAGTTTTTATATGCATGCTTTACTCAAAGGCTGCCAAAAGGTCAAGAAACCTATTTTTACGTGGGTGTTTTAATAAGCAAATTATGAATCTAAGCAAATTAATGTGCAACTTATTTTTAGTTGCGCAGTGTATGGTTCAAAATGAGATAAGACAACCAGAAATAATGCTTTCTTTTTCTAACTAAGAAAATCACTCACAAATGACGCGATCAACAACCAATCAGCACAAAGTATTTAATAAAAAAAAAGAGTGAAAGAGCGCGCAACTTCAACGGCAAAACGAAGTGAGCGAAATGAAAAAGAAATGCACTCAAACGACGCTTACACGAAGACAACGTCAACGGCGCATGTGGCCCGAAGATGACGCACGAAAACACCAACAAAGGTGGAAACAAGACGGAAATAAAAACAACGATGCGAACATGCAGAATCAAAACAGAAGACTATCAAGCAAACAAAATCTGTACAGATAAGAAGAAGAAAATGCTTGTTGAAAAGAAAATAAATAGAGTCTTTAACTTGGCAAGACGATCATAACACACAACAAGTTCTAGACCGACCATTAAACGCGCATGTTGCCTTGGCCTTCTTTCAAGTCACGGCCTCTGCTGCCATCTCGTTCGCACAGCTTTATTACCACTGCTCTGGTCTGCTCTGCCACTACGTCGTCAACTTACTAGTGCATGCGGAAATTGCTGACATTCCAACGACGCCAAGTTTCAAGTCGGCTCGCTGACTTGTTCGTACTTCGCGGTATCAGGTGCAACGCTCGCACTTTTTATTATTATTATTTTTTCGCACATTCTTTCATTTTACAGTGTTCTTTTTGTCATTTTTTCTTTGCGGCTCTGTCGCTTAAACGTATACGTGATCGCTACAACGACGCAATTTATTGTTCCATGCCAGCTTTATTGTAAGTGATTCTAAGCAGTTAAATCTGCGTCTCTTTCCGACAGGTGTGGCCACGCCCTAAGTTAATCAGCTTAGCCAAGTATTCAGCATGCTGTTCATTGAACTCTTGCACGCCGCCCGCACGATCGTTCCCTTTAAAGCATTGAGCAGTTTAACACTGCAAAAAAAATTTATTTATCTTATTGAACATTGAACTTATTTAAACTGACATTCGTAATTCGCATGACGACAGTAGTGTCCTCTATGCTTCCGGCCTTGCTATCTGTGACGTCGGACACATACATATATGTACATACATATATGTGTTCATAATAACACTTCTATTGCCTGATATCAAATGAAGACGAACGTACTATTGAATGACGTACGCCGCGTTCCAATTCTCTGTTTGTGCTTCACTTTCACGTCTTCGCGTCAACTTGTTCGATTCCGACAAAGACGATGACTCACCGTTCGTCGTTACGATTTTAACCTACATTTCATGCTTCTTCGTTTTCCATTTCTTTCGCTAGCGTCTTTCGCGTGCTTTTTGATTTTGCTTTCTGCTTCTTATTTTGCTTCGACAATAATCTATATTCAGCAGAGACGTTCGCCACTCACTTTGAATACCGGACCTAGGGCCCCAACGATTATATCTTTTCCTTGGTTTTTTTTTTATTCTACAGAAACTCAACGCTTTCTGGTGGTTAGCAGCCTTGGCATTACTTTGCATCTTAGCTGTTTTGCGTTTTAACGAGAATTGCTATGCGTTTGTCATCAACTTGTGTGGTGGTATGGAATTATTGAACTCATGCAGAATTACAACCTAACTTGTGATTCAACATACATATTTAGATTAAAATACTTAGATCGGCTTAAAGCACAATTTACTTGCACCCTTAATCATTGGTGTCTTCTTCTTTAGGTAAACTAGTCTTAATAGCATTTAAGTGCCATTTAAAATATTTATTTATATTTGTTTAAAGGTTGTAAAGATAAAAGCATATTTTATGACTCTGTTCAATGACCTCGGGGTTTTCAAGCCTTGCCCGAAACAACACCAACGCTAAATTCATATTGCATATGTAAGTAAGTACGATTCCCGACTTGCGATCCCTTAGTTATTTCAAGACAAAGTAACTATTAAATTTATCTGATCATGATGGTAACATAAAAAGAAAATAAATAAATAAATAAAAGTTGTATCCACAAAAATGCGACAAACAAAAACTTCAAGCACTTTAAGTGCGCCATAAAATAAGGAATCTCTAAGCGAATCTCAGTCGATCGCAATAATTAAAGCAACAACAACTCACAACACAAGCCAAAAAATCCATATTTCACCATACGAAGAGTCGAGTCGAGTCGAGATCGTTAAATGACTCGAATGGCAAGCACACAAATTCAGCATTTCTGTAATTAATCGCGCGAATAAAACTAACAAAAGAAAAAAAAAAACAACCTCAACTGAAGAAATTATTGCACGCAAAAAACACAAAAAAATATTTAAGTAAATAAAAAAAGATACTTTTGAAAAACAAAATGACGACTGTGTGTGAAGTAATAAAAAATAAAAACAACAAAAATTTAACATAATAAGCCGCAAAGCAAAAATGTAAGAAAAAGAAAAATACAAATAAAAACAAAAACAAAAATGTATGAAACCAATTCGTCGCACACCTAAAAACGCGACGAATTAACACAAAAGCTACGCTCTGGATTCGTACATACATGCATACATATTTACACATGTATATGTATAAATACAAGCAGATACAAACCATACAGATAAATTTTGGTTTTTGCGCCTATTTTAATGCCATTTCTTAGAATTTCACAATCGAGCAAAAAAAAAAACTGTATTTCTTTACCAATTTGTGAAATTGTATTTCATAACAAAAAGTCAACAACAATCAACCAATAATAACAACAACAACAACGAACGCAACAATTGCCGAAGTAATGAACTGAAATTGACCCACTTAAATGTTCTTTTCATGGCTTGAGTGATTTTGTTGTTCCTTACACTTTCGGCGCAATAGTGAACCCAAAAATAAGACTTGGAAAAAAGCGACCAAAAGCAACAACAAAAGTGCAGGCAACACGTGTGCAATTTCGGCGCTGACAAAAACCTGTTTCGGCGTCGAAGGTTCAACGCCGATGTTAATTGCAGTCACGGCGCAAGCGCAAAGCGGCGTTATTCTGCGCTTAGTTTGTGTTTTGTTGTTTTTTGTTGTTTTTTTGTGTGCAATGTGCCAAATCAGCGAATCTAAGCTGCTGTGTGGAACACTTGGACGACTTTGTCTTGTTGGCAGCTCGTTTGGCGTCTTTTTTGTCACTTTTTTACTTTTTTATTTCGCTTTCATACAATGACTTGGAATTGCCCGACTAGCACACACATGCGTTCATGACTCATGCCCGAACGTGTTTCATTATCGTTGTTACTATTATTATTAGTGTTGCTGTTGATGTTGTTGTTGTTGTTGTTTCTACCGCTTTTGTCATCTGTTTGTTCGGTTTATTGACAATACGTTATTGTCGCCGCAAATTGTGAGCTTATTTCTGTGCACAGCGCTTTTAAATTGGTTCAAAAGGCTCTGTCTTTCGCTTATCTTAATTTTGTGGTTTGTCTTAAATACAAGTACGTATTTATGAATAATAATCTTAAAAAAATCCCTTTTTATCATTTTTCCAGCCACGACTCAAGTGGTTTTTTCAGTGTACGTTTTACTTTACGTGCTTTACAAAAAAAAACAAACTTATTTAACTGTTTTGCTAACATAGAACTCAGTATCTTTTGTTGTTTTCGTCCAATATTTGTTTTCAATTAAATTTTTTTACCTTTTTCAATTGTTTAAAACGGAAATTATGCTCGGCGCATTTATCATGAGCTGAGAAACCCAAAATGCTTTGGTAAATCCCAAAGTTGTATTACGTCAGATTCTTCCAATCAAAATTTGGTTGATCAGTTTTAAATTCGGGTTACAATTCATTAATTCAAAGGTTTCGGGGTTAAGATTCTTCTCGAAACTAATGCAAATGAAGATATCATTTATAACTTATATAGAATGACATTAGTCATACGCAAAATGACGTAGCTGTCACAATTCCTTGTTATCAGGACTGGAAAGCCGAAGTTCCTGTCTCGTGTCGCAACAACCGCAACAATCCAAGAACAACTGACCGCAAAGTAAATCCAAAGAGGAAGAAATCATCATGAGTAAGAGACACAGATATACACAAGTGCATGTGACTTCGCTGGTAGTTAAATAAGGCAAAAGGCCAACAAAGACTAGAAAATGATTTAATCACAACTCAAATATAGAAATAGAAAAAAGATTATAGCGAGAGTGGGAAGTTTTGAGTGTCGCGAAATTTTGATAAGATGTGAGAAGATAACATCTTTTTAGATGCAGCGTGAACAACAACTAACACACTTCGGCGACTTGTGTTAGATAAATAATTACACTAAAGTTGAGTTTAAGGCATTAACAAAAATGGTGCAACACCACAACAATCAACAACAAAAACTGTGCTTGAATCAAGGTCAGTCTAAATAGCTTTGCGACCGCTCCCATAAGAACAAGGCAAAGAAATAGCAAAAATAACACAGAACACTAATAAAATTCCAAATTAACGAAATGCAACTGCAACTAATTTGAAATTTTAAACATTTTTTTGTTGTTGCTGTTTTTTTTGTATGCCTTAACACACAAAAAGATCAAATGCAGCGATCGCATGACTTCTCTCACTCGTCACTCGTAGCACAATTGCTGTCGCGCGAACGAGATAGAAATGTTCATTTAATGATTTGCAGCTCATAAATTATGCTGCACACCTGCGTAAAGAATTAGCGAATCGCATTTGCCATTTGAGCATTATTATTAATTTTTTTTTTGTTTTTTTTTTTTTTGGGAGGTTTGATTGACAGTGACACCCGTGAGTAGCTGCCTGGCTGCCGCTGTTGCTGTCGCTTATGATTAAGGCAAGTGATGCTGCAGCGACAAAGCCCGAGGGCGCGACACAAAACACAAAAGCGCTCAAATTAACATAATGATCTCAATATTTGCACAACTTTATCACGATCCAATATTTAATTATACGCTTCAGTTCGCCGTTCAGTTCATTTTCCACCACAATTAGACACGCAAGGCGTATGAGTAATATTACTGAAACATTACCGCCGTTCCGCCAATCTCAAAGATCGTGAACCTTTTGTTATTTAAAATGTTTTATTTCAACGTTGACGAAAACATAAATTATTTTTAAGATTCTCAAAGTTGCCAGCATGTAATGCGTCAAAGGAGCAAAGAAATAACAAATTTGATTTCAGAGCGAATCGGTGTAAAAATGCGATGTAGTGTTGCCCAGTGCAACACATGTATGTACAGTTGCGGTAAGAAGTTGTGCTGCTTATAAGCCTCAAGCTTACCCGAAACTTTCCGACTACCATTATTTATAATTGGTCGGTCAAAATGGTGTTGGAAAACATCCAAATGCATCTATGGAAAAAATTATAAATTATTCGGGAAGTCTTCCACCACGAACACAAGTTGTAGGCGTAGGCCTATTTTGTATGTATTTAACTGAGAAAAGTAAAACGAATTTATTTTTATTTTTCGTTTTTTTTTATTGACGATACTAATTTTTCACTTTTTGTTATACCACTTTCAATGAATTCTTCTTTGCAGTCTTAAAATTTTTTGTAAACATTAAATTTTTCCACTATTCAACTTGTTAAATTTTTTCTTGTTTTTTTTTTTGCTTGTTTTTGGTTTTTGCTCCGAAAATAAGTGGTTTGCACATTTGATATAACCAAAAAAAAAAGAAAATACGAATACGACATGTTTTGAAAACTTTGCGAGTGAACAATGAGATTTTTTTACTATTTGTTAAAAACTGCTTTAAAAACGTTTAAATCTTTTTTTTTTCGATTTTGTTGGGTTTTTGTTTTTTTTTTTTTTTGTTTTTTTTTCATTAATGCATTCAATTATGGAGAAAATTTTACACTGATATTTGAAATATTAATGCAAAACTCGGCATTTACTTTGCTTAATTCTATTAAAGTTTTTATTCTGTTTTTTTTTAAATTTTAAATTTGGTGCTTGCTTAGTTGTTGATTTTTTATAAATAAAAAGATTCCTAACAAAATAGGGTTTTTTTTTTATATAAAAATACTTTCAGCAAATTATTACAAAAACTGTGCAAATTTTCGCTACAAAAAAGCTTTGTTTGTCGACGGGTTCCTTTGTTTAATCGCTTCTTTATAAAAATATTTGTAATAAATGTGTAAAATTGAAAAAAATGTGATTTTTTTTAATTTTTACAAAAGAATCATTTCGTTTAATCGGAAAATATTTTCTCATTCATATACATTTTGCGCTAATTTTAGTTCAAGTTTGATTTTAAAAATTCCTTTAAGCTTCTCAATTGCTTATTATAATTTTCATGTTATGTTTCGTTTGTGGTTTGATTCAAATTGTTTCATTTTTCATTATTTTATTTATTTGTAACTAATGTATTTTTTTAGATTTATCTACAAATATGATGTCAGCAAATGCATCAAAACATGTTCAAAAAATGTCTTAAAAATTCTCATATTCAAAAAGGAGCGGCGATTCAAAAACACTTTTTCACAATTGTCTCTCATTGCCAATGTTACACTGCTAAAAATTACGTACTTTATTTAATAATTCTGTTTGTATTTTACACTTAGAAGTTCTTTACCATTTAATTAGTTACATACAAGCCTACGCACTTTTAATAGCTAACCGACGTCAAATAAGCTCTCGATGCTCTAACGTTTCTTACAAAAAGTACTTTTAAGATACCTGGTACATATTACATAAAGCAATCAAGTGTCCAAAATTGATCATTAAGTCCATACTGCCGTACGTAATAAATGTCCCAATGTAATATAATAGTACATGTTGGATTCATTAAAATATTGAGATTTTAATCGACAACTGACCGACTGGCGACTATATAAATACATTAAGATGCCAATTGGAAAAATATATATGCATTTTTATATATTTATGCGTATGTATGCACATGCTTGGGATTTATTACTATAATACAAAAAACTACCGAAGAAGTAAAGTTCGACACATTCACATTTTTGATATAAAGTCCATTTTTCTGTTGTATTTAACTTTGCTCCGACAAACACACAATTTTTTTTGTTAAGAAATACTATTCACTTTGTTTTGCATTGCTTTTTTTTAACATTTTGGTAAAATATGCTAGAGTATAAATTTTAAATTTTTATCTAACTACATTTTGTTTTGTTACAATTACAGGCTGCAAACCCCTCACGTTTCCCATAGGTTTTGCCTGTGCTGATATTGTAGTCGTAATCTGGTCTAGTAAAAGGAAGAATGCTTTACAAAAACACTTGTGCAGGCGGAGTGAGTATTTGTAGAAGTGTGTGTATTTTTGTGCGGTGTGTATGGTAAGCATTGTTTTAATTAAATTAAAAATTGATTTTAACATTTCTAAAAATATGGAAATTTTTTATTGCAATATCCATTTACAGCATTCGTTCATTCGTTCGTTCGATCATTTCGCATTTGCTAGAATATAGAAATATCGAATAAACCTGACAAAGTGTTGGCCGCATTCGATGCAGTCGCTTGCTTTTCAATGGCTTCCCTATCGATTTTCTTCACTTTCTTCTTGCATTTGACTACAAAATCAGTTTGTTACAAAATATAAAGCACACAATGCTAATAAATATATATATGTAAATATTAAAATTAGCGTTTTTAAAGCTTTTTAGCGCCCAATTTCATTGGACCACTCGCACGCTGCGCACGACGCGCTTCTAGTTCACGTTGACGTTGCAGTTTCTTCTCCTCGCGCTTACGACGCGCTTCGTCTAGTTTGGCGTTGCCTAAGAATACGCGAAAATTTTGTCAATTTAACCATTTTAACCTCTTTAAGTTAACAAAAAAAAAAACTCACCCATACCGGGTTCGTCGATCGGCTCAAATTCACCGTCAGCCCAAGAGTCGCTATTCCAATTGGCATTATTCGTCGAGTTATTAAGATGGCCATGCGGACTCTTGCGTTGCGGTGGACTGACATTGTTACAGTTAATAAACGCGCCAGGCGTTGTCGGTGACGTTGTATTGCTGCTCGATAGATTCGGCAGCTCTTTTGGTCGTAGCAGCGCCGTCGACGGTTGTTGCTGTTGTTTCGATGGTGACGTCACGTGTGAGTTTAGTTTTGCAAGCGGTTCTATCAATTCGTTGAGTTGGTGCTGTTGTAATTGTTGTTGATGCTGGTGCGGCCGTTGCTGTTGTTGACTTGATGAGGTAGAAGAAATTGATTGTCGTGATAACTGCTGTTGCTGCTGTTCCTGTTCTTCCTGTTCCTCATCTTCGCACTTTTGAAGGTTTACCAAGGTATTAGGCCAATGTTACTTGATGAAAATAATATGCATGTATTTTCAAACTTACTGGATCTTCCTCAAGGCTGCCCCACTCCTCATTGTCCCAACCGTCACGTACTTCGTTTAACGCATTTGCAGCATTCAATTGTCCATTATTCGAGGTGGCTGCAAGCGGACTACTGGGATCTTGTGAAGTCTGAATTAAAGTCAAATAATAATTTGGATCAAAACTTTATAGTTTATGAGTTTAAAATTTACTCTACATACATCCATTTCGCCCCAGTTTTCGTTATCCCAATCGTTATTGCCGTAATCCGATGCTGAGGCCGATGTGTCATTGCTTTCATGCTCCAATGATGTCATAGAAGTAACGCTACTTGTAGTTGTTGACAAACTGCTGCTTGATGGTTGCTCTACAATAAAATAAAAATACATATTTTTAAAAACAACCACTAAAATTGTACACCTCTTAAGTATACCCAATGACGCCGGTTTTGAAAGATTGCGGCCAGTCAGTGGCGGCCGCGGTCTCGACGAATCACTCTGACTGCGGTAAAACTTCGCCGTAACAGCGGTAACCGCCCATCCAGCCCAAGTGGCAGCCGCGTTTCCAATCGACGGTGTAGCAGTATGCACATCTGCCTCTGTGGGTTTTTCACAATCAATTTTAACACTTCATGTTTTGAAAAATGCTTGAATGACTTGCCCATTGTCTCGCGCAGACTGGGATCCTCAGAGACTTTTTCTAGTTTTCCCAGAAAACCTCTTATCGTCTTGAATGCAGGATCACGCACTGTCTTCTCAGGATCAACTGTCAGAGAACACAGCGATGGTAAGACACGATTTGCCACTTCACTGTTTATAACAAAAAGAAAGAAAATTTTAAAATCGAAAATCTTGAGTTTCTAATACACAATGACACACCTTAACAGAAAATACTGTTGGGTGGCGGCCAGCGCAAGCACACCGGCAACGCGCGCCGGCGGAAAGGGATCCCGCATAGCACGAATGAACGCGGAAACTAGAACACGTTGACGCACCTTAGGATATCATACATACAATGTTTTGATAAGATTTCGGAATTATTGGTTTAATTAATAACCAAGAAGTTTACCTGTGGATGCAAATGAGGCGCAATTTTGCCCAAACAAACTGTCGTATTCGTGCGTATACCGCCTTGATCGTCACGTGCCTGCAGACGTGCAAAGTGTCGTAGCACTTCAACATTTAAGTTGTTGTAGTTTAATTTCGGCGCCAAATGTATGATAGACTGGAATGATAAATTCATTTTTGAACAAACGATACATATTATCGTTTTTTATGGACAACTCACCTTAACTGTCTGTTCACGTATTGTGGCATTTGTATCAAGGAAACCATGGGCAACCTGTGGAAATATTTGGTCGTTAACCACCTGTGGTTGCAGATGAGCTATAAACAATTCCAGTTGCTGTAGTAAACGTGATCGTGTAACTCGATCAGTGGAAGCGAAAAGCTTAACAACACACGGAACAATACGTTTCTGATACTCCGCCTCGTCTAATAATTTGCCGAGCTGTAGAAACAAGTGTATAAATAAGTTTTTATCAAAAAGGATATTGCTCTGCCTACTTTGAACATGGGCGCCAACACTGCAGATCCCGCATCGCCGTACTCGTAGGCGGTTATCAACTGCGGAAGAATTTTATGTCTGTTTAAGAGAAAAAAAGTATTTTAAATGCTAAGTCTTAAAAGTGTTTCTGTAAATTCTTACTTGCACACATTATCAGGAAAATTATCGAGATGTAGAGTCAGACCACTAAAGAAACGATTTTTTTCAGCTTTGTCTTTGATTTGAATTTCTTCAAGGAAGAGCAGTGTGTCAACTAAATCGTTTTTGAAAAAGCCGCCTGGTTTACGGCAACGAGTAATTATATCTGCTGGATTGGGACGATTTGAAGGTGATGCACCGACAAGCTCACAGTAAAGCGATTGTAGTGACTTTGGTATGTTGTCGATATCCTTTAGATTGGAACGCTGCTTCAAAGGTCCATTGAAAGACTCCCAAACTAGACAACCAAGGCCCCACATGTCGACGGAGCTGAAAGTGGATTTTAAACCCAAAAACGTCAAATTAGCTAAATAACTATTTAAAACTACGCTTACCATTTTGTAGCCGCTTTAAGCTTTGTCTGATCATTTTTCTCCGGCGGATCATAGACTTCCAATGATGGAGGCACCTTAATCGGAGGCATTGGGTTACCATCTGCTGGTGAAACATACTCTAAACTGCCCAGCTTCCATTCACCAGAGGCGTTTACAAAAACCGACCAAACGGAAACGTTATTATGACGTAGATTACCATCGTTATTTAGAAAAGACAAGGCTCGCTAGCATATATTATAAAATACAAATTCAAAAAGAAATCATTTAACAGGTAATTGTATTTAATAGATAAATAACATACCGTAATTTGAAATACTCCCCAAGCCAAATACAAACCCTTTTGCACTCCATCCGAACCTAGTTTCGAGAAGAATGTTCCCAGTGGCTCTATAGCCTCTGTTGCTACATAGAGCATTTTATCTGTTTCCAGAGAATCCAAGTATTGCAATATGCTTGGGTGTCGTAATGTTTTCAAACGCTTTAGTGCGCCTTTAGCCAACTCGCATTTTGCATCGGAGCCACTCCGTATGTCATATACGAAGACAGAAACCTCCTCCTGCGTACCCTTTCTTTTTGCCTTGTGCAGTGTCCATATGGAGTTTGCCTCAAAGCCAGGCACTGGTTCGCCAATGTCATACGGAAAGTCCTTAGAAGAGTCGCGCGAAAAGAACGACCACATTATGTGCTTTGCTCGACGGCTCAATATTTTGTTACCGTTCGCTTGAAAAGCGTCCAATGGACAGACAGACAGGCAGACAATCAGTCAGTCAGTCGCACACGCACGCAAGAACACACACCACTAAAGGCACAGAAAAAAACACGGGTATATTTGTCGCAGCTCAATTGTTACTGCTTTTCATGGAATATTTCCTCTGTTTATAGTTTATACAATGTTAAACGCTTTTCCAGATGTTCTCTTATTTTGTCTTCACTTCCTTCACCAACCGCTGGTGTTTGTTGCACTTTTGGTTTCTTTTCGAACACGTCGCCACACACTCTATCCCGCTCACTTGCTCGACCGTATCTCTTTGTGCCCCCTCCAACCTTTCTAAACTAAGCAACAATTTTTCATTTCGCTTTCTCATACACAACGACTTCAGCCTATTGCATTCTTTATTGGAACAATAAATGGTTGCGTCAATTAATTGTAACCTAAAGGCGTTACATTATCACACAAATGCACTTTTTTGCAATAAAAATGCGTTAAAAGTCATTTATTTTCTTCTTTTAAGTGTGGCCACTTTTTTATTAAAAATAACTGAAAGTTTCCTTTCGTGTTTTCAAACAAGTAGGACCCACGATTTAAGCAATAAAAACATTAATCAACAATATGGGTCAGAGTCTATAAAAGTTACTTAAAATCTCCCAATCCAATTTGTTGAAACGTTAATACATTATTAGAACTGTCGATTAAACTATTACTAAGAGTATTGATGCTAATTTAGCTATTCCCATTTTTATTGGCTATCGAGTCTGAAAAATGCCCAAAACCAACCAAAAAATATCCACTTTGGTAGCACTGTTCTGAACGATTTGAAACAAGAATAAAAACTGAAAATTGCCAAAATAATTAGCCAATTTGACAAACAATGGTCATTGTAAACAGCAAAATTTCTCAAAAAATTCGGTTGCGCACAAAAACAAATTGAAATTGAATGCCAAGATGACTCAAGACAGATTTACTAACAAGCTGGTCAAACAAGTCGCGGTTTATTGACGCAAAAGTGTCAAAATTATGGCTGTGAAAACAATGCATCACCAGCCGTTTCAAACAAGTGGAACTTATACCAAATTATACCCATTGCGACTTGTCTACAGGTCATATACCGCGACATAGGCGAAAGTAGTCTCTAAAACCGAATTAAAATCCCAATGCTTCTAAAACTGTAAAAGTTTTACGTTCGTCACTGAAGTTTTTACTTTAAACCTTTGGAGGTATGGGAATGTCTACATAATATGCATAGTACAAAGGTTACATTCCATCTATTTTTCTCTATTTCAACACATGTTTTGTAGCAAATTGAGTATATAGGCACCAATATCTTCGTCCTGATTAGTCCATGTGATCAGTATTGTCTTTTGTTTCGGATCCTTATCGTCCTCTTCAACTTTTATTTCAACAGTTTCCACAACTATGGTGCTGTTTTCCTGTAAAACAACAGTCCAGCCAGTGAGTTTCTCCTGGAGCAACGCAAAGAGTTTTTCGCAGGTTCGAACTCTTGGTCCAGGATCGTCCATTTTTACCTTCGATGTAAAGCGCATGACATGACGATTAATACCAACTTCCTTCAATGCCTCCGTCAGATTTTGCAACATGATACGGTTGTCTTTCATGACTAGAACGCCGTGAATTAACCGGCGACGCTTGGGATCCGGTGGCTGTGCATTGTAAGAACGTGCTTCCGCCTTCAGCAAAGAAACAGATGCGTCAACTGGTATTTTTACTGGCGTGGAGATAACACATGTTTCACCGTTGGCAGGCATGTAGGTTTCGATATTGAATTCATCACGAATCTTGGATCGCAAAAATTTCATTTTCTCTGCCTCACCATGTACTAGCATCACATTTTTTGGTTCACAGTTCTGTATAAGCTGCATAATGCCTACGGTGTGAACATTCAAATTTAAAATGGTGTTTCACGGATTAAATTTTTTACTTACCTTTTGCATCGGCATGCGCCGAGAAGCTCATATATTCGACTGACATTTTCACCTCGACAACTTGGCGATTCTCAAACTCAACCTTCTTGGCTCCTCCAAGAATTTTGTTGCCCACTGTACCCTGGACACAGTAGCCAGGCATTATTACCATATTATTCTCGTTAGGTGCCCATTTCTTGAAGATTTGCAAAGAGAGTCCAGCATGTAACATGCCGGGCGTAGCAAATACGACCATAGCGCCGGGATTGTCAATGTAAGCTTTATCAAACGGCTTAATATGTTTGAAGTCGAACATATTACGATGAACAAAAGTTTTACGTATTTTTTGGTTCGTCCAAGTAATAAACATTTTATAGTAAGTATTAGCTTTTTCAGTTAAACCCAATGCGAAGTAAATTGGGTACTTGAGGTTCATACGTTCCCAATAGGTTTCCAGTAAAATACAAAGCTCCTGAGCTCGACCCAAAGCGAAAACTGGTATTAGAACTTTTCCACCTTTGGCCACACATTCGTGTACTTTTTTGAGAAAATCACGCTCTCGGCAGCGTTTGGAATCGCGAATTGTCGTAGCGTATGTACTTTCGGATATCAACAAATCAGGGCGACACTTATCAATCCATGCAGCGCCTAAGTGCCTGTCTGGCGTCATATTATAGTCACCCGTGTAAACAACGCTTTGGGAGCCTACTTTGATCCAAAACATTGCAGCACCTAAAACATGCCCGGCGTAGTAGGCTTTTATTTCCAAGTCACTGTCAACCATTACGCTTTGATGTAGAGTGACTGGTATAACCTTCTTCATGCAGTCCTTGATCATTTGGGTAGTGAAAAAATTTGACTCGCCTTTGCGCTCTACAGCAACCTTTCGCATGTCCTCTAATAAAATGGGCGCAATTGCCTTTGTGGGGTGTGTCATATAGATGGGTCCACTATAGCCAACAATTTCAGACATGTAAGGCAATGCGCCGCAGTGATCTGTAAAAGCAAAGTATGATGCAAACAAAGTAAGCGTGTATTTACTTAATTGTGAAACTGATAAGAAGCGGCCGCCAGATCAAGTTAACACGACATCAAACGTTGCCATAGACACCGCTTCCACTTACCTAAGTGAAAATGTGAAATAATAACGCAGTCGATATGGCTGGTAATTGGACCATCTGGAACTATGTACGAAAAGTCTGGAAATCGTCGTTCATCGTTGTAGCCCATGTGCATACCGCAATCCAACATTATATTCTTGCCGCCCATGGATAACAACAAACAACTCCGGCCCACATCTTGCCCGGCGCCAAGGGGCGTTATCTTAATGTCAGGCATAACGCGTGGCCGATCTCAGATCATTTATTGAACAATAATTATAAAAGATTTCTAGTGTAAACACAAAAAAATAAACGAAATCGTTTCCGGCTGTTTGTTTTCAGGCAGAATCGTAAGATACGCAAAACTCAGTGAACGGTTATCCGACTTGTGTGGGTGAAAGGCGCAGTTGCTTCTAAAAAATACTAGCTTGCTCAATATCGCTTCGAATTGTACGGGCAGTTGGGCTGTGTCAATATGGGTGACTCCTCCAAGAATTCGAGTGAAATTTCAATTTTGTTTATTTTCATATTGCACTTTTTGACAGCAGTTTGTCAGCAACAAAGGTCTTTTCAATATTAAAACAAAATACAAAATGTTTCCGTTACTGGTTACTTTGAAAAAGGAAACCGCTAGTTTTGCCGTATGAGTTGATGAAGTTGATACAAACTTGAGATAAATTGAGTTAACTCGGCTGTGTATCTCGGACTTGTAAACTGTTTTGTTTATTATTCTATTTTCTAATTACAGTTTAGCAAGCAACTCACTATTTAATTGTGCTTACGGAAAGATCATCCCACTGTTTATGCTTAAAAACAAAAACAAATGCTAGAGGACATTTCAACTATTTCGCTTCGTATTTGCCATGAAGGGCATGCAAATGCGCTTGCTCTCAACAAAGATAGCAACCAGATTGCTGTTGCCGGCAGAAGCTGTAAGTGAAACTTTTTTATTTGGGACCAATCAGATTTTTACTAATTTTCAATCTTCACCTTTAGTGCTTAAAATCTATGCAATCAACAACGATGGCTTCTCTGAGGTGTGCAACATGCGAGGCGGCAAGAACCAAAATCTTAGTTATTCGAGCAACGATGTTGCTTGGAGTAGTTTGGATAGCAACATATTAGCAACAGCTGCCACAAATGGCGTTGTGTCTGTGTGGGACCTTTCCAAGTTCGGAAGGCAAAAACAATTATTGGTGTACAATGAACACGAACGCACGGCCCACACTGTCACTTTCCACAGTAATGAAGCAAATATATTGATTTCCGGTTCACAAGATGGTACAATAAAATGCTTTGATACGCGGTGTGACAAGTCGGTCAACACTTATTTTAGCAATTCTGAGTCTGTGCGCGATGTCAAGTTCAGTCCGCACACATTGAACGTTTTTTCCGCTGTATCAGAGAACGGCACAGTTCAGCTATGGGACATGCGTAAGTGGGACAAGTGCATTCTGCAATACACGGCCCATAGTGGTCCCATTTATACTTGCGATTGGCATCCAACACGTAACTGGCTAGCAACTGGCAGTCGAGATAAGCAGATTAAAGTTTGGAGTATGGACGGCCGAGCGAGCTTAGAGTACACGATTCATACGATTGCAGTAGTGGGACGTGTCAAATGGCGACCGGAGCGTACGTAAGTATAATTTTTTAAGTGAGTCGAATTGAAAGAAAAACTTATAATGCTTATATGTTGCAGCTATCACATTGCCAGTTGCGCTTTAGTCGTTGATTACAGTGTACATGTATGGGACATACGGCGTCCGTACATACCATTTGCCTCGTTTAATGAGCACACTAACGTCACAACAGGAATAGCTTGGCGTGGCGGTGATTCAGATTGTTTGTTATCTACCAGCAAAGATTCGACAATATATAAACATGCATTCCGAGATGCAACGCGTCCCTCTGCCAAAGCTAATGCACAAGGAGCGAGTTTGAGTCGCTTCGGTGAGATATCATTTGCTAATAAAATTAAGGAACACGTTCCAAAATCCACGACACAAGTCGTCAAGTCGCTTATGTAAGTAAGGAAGTTGTGATGTCTGCAGTTTTTACAAGGAATTTAAATTGCAGAAGTCGCAGAAAAGCGCACGATGGGGAGCCGCAGTTCCATTTAGATCACTCAAAAATGTATCAATTCCTTCTTAAAACAACGGTAAATGACAAATAATTAGACTTTTCCCTTTTAAAAAATATTAATCCAATTACAGCACACGGGCTACGGCACAAATGACAAAGCTATGGATTTGCAGGAGCATGAATGTTTTATAGGCTGTGCGAAGGAACTTCAACTTACTTCTAAGAAACTGTCTGATCTATGTGATCATAATGCAGCCGTCACCAAAAAATACGGCAAACATAATGTAATTTTTTTTTAATTTTATTTCTTGTTTTTGTACTAACTCCATTTTAACTAATCAATTAGGCCACGACGCTTTGGAATTTTATCAAGTTACTGTATGGTAGCAATGATTTTGCAAATAGTCAACCTTTCGAACATCGCGCTTCATTCTCGACGCAAAAGAGTTCAGTGAATTCACGCCGTCCTACTCAAGTGGCCAGCGATTGGCCGCAGCAACGACACACTGAACCCGGTCATCACCATGACATCAACGGGAATAGTCAAGAGCAGAACAACGAAGCTGACGACACTGACGATGATGACAGTGGCAGTGGTGTTGGTGGTAAAAAAAACAATCCGCCTACAAGTTCTGTCATTATTTCCGAAACACAGATAATAAGCGAAATAACTTTTGATAATTTTGAGTTATTGCGTACTGGATTTATGTACGTCGGACCTACTGATCTAACTAAAGCTCATTCTTTCCCGGATACAGCGTTGCACCATGACGTGCAAGCGGCTCGTCCACAGCTCGACCTTAAAGCGGCCGATCGTGATAAATCGCCGGTGTGTAGAAATAGATGAATTTTTCTGTTTTTTGAATCATTTTTATTATACTTAACAAACTCAACTTTTAAGGCACCCCAACTGCCTAGTATACTAAAGGTGAGCCATGCACCGGCAGTGCCAATGTGGGAGCCACATCAGTTTATCGCTGATGCGTTGATGCTACAAAACGATATGGGCGATGTACAAACATCGCTAGTCATAATGATAGCAATGGGCGAAACACGCAAATTACTACCGATACAGGATAGCTTAGTCGTAAGCTGTTGCATTCTTTTTTCCTTCCAACATTAATATATATTGTTTACTTCCAGGAGCACTGGTTTTTGACCTACGTCCATCAGTTGCATCGTTACGAGCTGCTTAACGAAGCATGCGCTATTATAAATCTCTCTTGGCTGCGGTCAGTGCGTGAAATAAATCAACAATCCACATCGATGCACACGAATTGCGGGGAATGTCGTCGTCCACTCGGGGGTGAAGCGGGCTGGTTTTGTAAGAAATGCAAGTCCATGCAGTCGGCCAAGTGTTGCCTCTGTAGCCAGGTCGTGCGTGGTGTTTACGCGTGGTGTCAGGGCTGCTCCCATGGCGGTCATCTTGATCATTTACAGGAATACTTCGCCAAGCACAGCAAATGCCCTAAGTGTGGACATTTATGCACGTTTTCCTGATACGGACTTGAAGATTTGACATTATGAGGACAAAAGGACAATACTTAAATTTAAGGTTAATCGTAAATTAATTAGAATTGTTATATATAAAAATTTAATTTTATTTTATATAAGAGTATATATAAATGAATCTGTTTTCAGGCATGTAAATACAAGAAAGAACGTGCTACTTGATGAAGGTGCTTTTGAATGGTAATATGACTACTACCTTTAAAGTGCCCACATGTGAGTAGCAAAAAGAAGAGAGAAAGTTCAGCAATTCAAAATTTTGTAAAAACTAAAGAAATATGTGTACGTTGATTTTAAAAGAACTATAATTAATTGTATGCAACACAATGGATTCAGTATTAGAATACACATGTGCTGCACCACCGCCTGCCAGCGCTGTCCAAAAATCCAGAAAAGCGCAATCTCGTGGCTGCAAAACAACTGTTCCGGAAACTGTGCTCACTTGTTTTTCCAGATTGCGCTTTTAGCCGTTTAAGCTTTAAATGGTAAGCAACCAATTAAAGCTTGGATTTAGGAGCAGCGTTGGCGGCTAATTGTCAAGAGGCAAAATCTATGCTCACTGTTTGGCAAGCATCACCGTCACTAACGCCGAACGCCACAGGGTTGTGCTTTGCAGTAGAGGGCTCATCGTAGCGTATGGTCATTGAGTTGGAGTTACCGGGCAGCAACACGTAGCCAAGAGATTCATAAAATTTTATAAGTTTGTCCTTGCAGTCGAGGGACATCTTGTAACATCCGAGTTTTTGCGCGAGCAGCGAAACAGTGACAACAATGCTGTGAATAGTAAGGAGGTGATAATAGCTAATACTTTTTTGTACGTTAAAATAATAATACTTACAGCTTACCTAGCTGCTTGCCACGGTAATTGTCATTAACAACAACGTCTTCCAGGCGACCGCGCTGAATGTTTATTGATGGTTAGTTGGCAAAAAGCAACAACAGGTTCTAATTTAAAATCACTCACCACTGCACAATTATGAATGAACTTGCGTTCAATTACCAATGAAGATGCACCTATAATTTCCTGCTTCCGCGTGTCTTCAATTACTGTGACATAGTAATCACCGTTTGCCTTCATCTGTGAGAAACGAGCTGCAAATATCGTTGGTGGAGTTGAATAAGTGTACGGGTGTTGCGACGATTAAACTACTTACTCAAGAACTGCGTACGTGTAACATTGCCCACATGCGTTAACTGTGAAAGCAATTGTAGAAAGCCACGATCATAGTCGCCGTCTTTAAGTGGGCGCACTTTCAACCAAGACTCGCCAGGATTTGCGGCCGAAATAAAAGGTGAAAATTTTGCCGGACTTTGATGAAAGTCCAGTTTCAACAGTAGATTCGGGTCGAACAAATATGTTTCATCCTAAAACAACCAATGAGTTATTTTTTAAGCATAAAAAAGGGAATTTGTTTAAAAATTGTACCGCCAATTGAACCATTTTAATAAACGCCAACGTCACCAAACTGAACTAATATGCAACTAAAATCGACAACGACAAAGGCAAGAAAGACCAAACAGCAACAATGAAGCTCAACATGTTGTGTTACACGCCCAGTCGTCTCAGTTATGTAGACAAAAATACTTTCCATATCATTGAAAACTTGTTTTTGGGATAAAATTATAAACAAGAAAAAAAGCCGTTAAACCGGCACAATGCGTAAATGTGACCAAGCAGTGTGGCCCCTCATGCAGAAGAATACAGAACTGTTGCTTCACGGTTGGTATTGATTTTGAAAAACATCAACTTTAGCAAGATTAAATCGGTTTTCAAGGTATCTAAGCAGAGCATTAACCTTAGCGATGCCACAACGTTTGCACACATTGTCTCTCCATTTGCATGTAGGTGTAGTATGTTCTTTTACCAATTTAAAAAAAAGATAATGTCTTACCATGTTTATTTTTATCGAAAATTGATAAAATAAAAATAGTGCCAGCAATTGGTATTCCACGTCAACGGTCACACAAGATATACAGCACACACACGTCTTAATAAGTCAAGAGTTTTTGCGCGACTGGAGCAACGTGAAAAACTAGGCCAGCAAAATTGTCTAAGAGAGCGGTGGGGTCTAATTAGCGAATCTGTTGAGAATGAGACCCAGCTAAATAAAGCGCCAAACACGTTTTGACTTTGCTTTGTCTTCGCGAAACGACATTTAAGGGCGAAAATTGTATAAAATATGAAATGCGTAAAAGAAAAACTGACCCTGAAAACCTCGGAACAGGTGGAGTGAAAATGTAAACATTAAACAGCTGATAACAAGACAAGTTGTTGAATTCAGGCAAAGAGCCAGAAAAAGTAACTTAATGAAAAAGTTGCGTTTTTAAATTAATTAGCTAATTATTTTTATTGACGGTTACGTTGCAACAATGTATTTGGGTGTTTTGTACATTTCGTAAGCGAATTCCTCACGATGTGAGGGATCGTACTCCAATCCAATGTAATCTATTTCCAAATTAAATGGGCCGTCCATACCATTCTTTGCAGCTACGGAGAAACCGAAATGTGTTACACGATTAAGGCTGATTGGTCCTTGGCGATCTTGAACTCGGCCCTTGGACGATAGGAAGAACTTCGAGAAGGGTATCTGTCATCGTGGAAGTCAATTGAAATCGTTTTTGCAAAATCTTTATATTCATATGTCGCTTACCTTAGCTATCTGCCAATGCGGACCACCGCGTGTGTAGAGCACATAATGGTAAATGTCATTCCACATTAGATCAAAGTAGCCTTCTGTATGTAGATTTATTAGGTAGCTGCGTCCGTCGCCCCGCACCTTCATTATCAATGTATTGTACTGGGTCCAGTCGTAGGTGGCTTCGCGTTTAAATGATTTCTGTAAAATAAAACAAGCTTTAATATACATAAATGACTAACTTTAGATTTCATTGTCACTTACTCGAACTCGCTTTGTGCGAATGTTTGCATATCCCGTACGTTTTATGATGCCATCCCTGACGTGTTCAGAGTTTACATTGCCATGAAAAAGACCTGCTCCGGCAGAACTCAATTCTAATTGAGCAGAGCTTTTTCCTTCCTTGTGGTCGCTATCGGTCGTGACCGTCCACTTATCCAGCGCGTTAGGTTCGCGGAAGTTAAAGACAATGTCTGTTTCACCCGGTCGATATACAAGTATAGGATCACTTTCCAGTTGTTCTTGGATTTCTTGACGCCACAGTTTGATTTCTTGTTTCAGTTCGCGTAGACCTTCCACTATTAATTGCTTTTTCGACGGCTCCGGCAACTCAGTCTTGTAGCCGGATTTCTTCTCACGCTCCCAGAATGTAAGGCTCGAAGCGGTGGTATGCAACTGAGCAACCGGCGGCAGGTATGGCAGCATACAAGCTTTGAGCCGGAGTGTTTGGCGTATGTAGTTCATAATTACTTCATTTTATAACTTAAAAATAAAAATAAATAGCGAGCTCCAACGTAACACGTAACGTAACAAAAACAGCTGATTAACGAATAACAGCTGTTAGCCCGATGTTCAGCCCCATTTAGAGTAGCATGCATTTAACATGTGTCGAAACGCGTCAAAAAAGACGCCAGTGCGTCACTGTTGGTCTTAACAGCTCTGCTAGCCCGATGTTCAGCAGAAACATTTTCAATACTTCTGTATCGCGTTTTTAGTCTCGTCTCTTTCTCGCGTCTGTTGGTAACAAACAGAATGTTGCTAACATGCCCCAAACAGCGCAACTTGAACTCTTCAAAAATTGGGAAAAAAGGGAAAATCGCTTTTAAAAATTGGTTTTATTTGTGATATATTTTAATATATAATTCTACATAAATAAAGAGCAACGGAGCATTTGATAAGAACAAAAAACCCTGGAACGATAGTGTTGTGACCCTGCGTGACGATTGTAAAAAACAACAAAAACTGTCTTGGCTCAGCGGAGTTCAAAGTTCTATCGTTTATAAATCGATTCAGATGGAGGAACCGGGCAAGTGCAGTTCTTCGGGAATAAACTGGCAAGGTGCGTTCTATTGGGTGTTGGGTGCAGCGCTAATGCCCATAGCACTGCCGCTGGCGATTGTTAACGTATTTCAGCGTTTACGCGCTAAAAAGTTTCGCAATCAACTTCCGGGCAAGGTGAGTAGCGCTGATTAATAAATAAGTTCAGAATAAAATGTAGAATTGCAGGTTGTGCTTATCACCGGCGCTAGTTCGGGCATTGGTGAGTCATTGGCTCATATTTTTTATCGTGCCGGCTGCAGATTAATTTTGGCGGCACGACGACTACCGGAATTAGAGCGTGTTAAACGAGATTTGCTAGCCTTGGATGTGGTAAAGTGTACACTCTAGTCTAATTATTATCTTAATCTGTAGTTTTATAGGAACCAGCATATCCACCTACTGTGCTGCCACTTGATCTGGCCGAGCTCAATGATATACCCGGCTTTGTGACTAAAGCTCTTGGCGTCCACAATCAAGTAGACATACTTATCAACAATGGCGGCATAAGCGTACGTTCAGATGTTGTCTCGACAGCTGTAGATGTCGATCTCAAAGTGATGGTGGTAAACTACTTTGGCGCTGTAGCGTTAACTAAAGGTTTGTTAGAAACATATAATATTCGACCTCAAACTATGAACGTTGTCTTATTTAAACAGCTTTATTACCATCGATGATAAAGCGTCAGTCAGGACACATTTGTTTCATGAGCTCGGTACAAGGCAAATTTGCCATACCACAGCGCGCTTCATATTCCGCCTCCAAGCACGCATTGCAAGCCTTCGCAGATGTTTTGCGCGCCGAAGTTGCCAGCAAAGGTCTGCAGGTGACTTGCATTAGTCCTGGCTATATACGTACGCAATTGTCGGTTAATGCACTCACCGGTACGGGAACAGCCTACGGAAGTGAGTTTATAACGCACTGGTCTTTAGTTATATTTTACAAATAATTATCTAACCAATCACATAAACAGAAATGGATGAGACTACAGCCAGAGGAATGGCACCCGAAAAACTAGCTGCGCGTGTTCTGCAAGCTATTCTGCGTGGAGAGGATGACATTATCGTCAGTGATTTGCAAGCAAAGATTGCTTACTACTTGCGTGTTCTTTTGCCGCCCGTGTACTTCTGGATTATGCGCAAACGCGCTCACAAATTAGAACAATCGGACAAAAAACAATCGTAATTGCTAAATAGATTTTGATATTTTAACAAAAAACGTTTTTATTTTAGTATTAGTTATGTTTTTATTACTTTTATTTCCTTAAAATAAATCAATAAAATAAAATAAGTATATTCATGTGTTAAGAATTAAAATAAATATCAATATATTTTTGTGGACACATCGTCTAAAATCTGTTTAAACAATTATTTTTGCGTAAATCACCGGTTAGATTTAATCAATTAAACTACTTGATTGGTTTGTTTTCTCTGCTTTGTTCATTAAAATTTACTTTATACTTAGGCATAATTGACAATGACAAAAATACGATTACTTTATTATTCCGTTTTTTTTTTTTAAGATTTGTTAAATTTATTATTATTATTTTTTTTTTGATCTTTTTTACTTTACACAGCTGACAACATTTAAAACTGGCCATTGAGAGTTTTATCGATTTAAAAATATTTAATAATTGCATTTAAGATTGATTTAACTAAACAAACCATTAAGGAATGTAGCTCGAGTAACGGTCAACATAATTCTTTTAAATACCAAACAAACACAATTGAGGTACGTTTTATATATAAAAAAGACAATAATAAATAATAATAAAAACATTCATTCAAATCAGTTATCAATATTTACAGCGAATTTTTTCGTCGTTAAACTTTAATGCGCTAATAGTCTTATTTCGCGATCATACGAGTTTTTCACAAAATGTTATCCTATTATTTCACACGCTTACACTTACAAAATATTTATTTATTTGCATATTTACAATATTGGCAGATTTACTGTGTTACTTACTCCTCTTTATCCTTTTCGATTTTGGTAATGTATTTTAAAAAATCTTATTTGCTTCGGTCAAGTGGACACTTTTTATCAATTGTCTTATATATTAGTCGAATTGAATTTTGTTGAACAAGAAGCATTAAAAGCGATTGTCGCATATTTCTTTATTCAAAACTCTCAACGTCCGCTTGCATAGTAATTTTATTCCGTTTGAGCTGTTCAGGCTCCAAAGAAGCTCATAAAGGTAAACTAAAACCAACTGAACTGGGACTATAAAAACCGAGTGCAATTATACACGCTATTTTAACGCTACTCTAGACTTACATAAGTAGAAGATTCTATGGGTTATTAAGGTTAGATTCGTGTTTTGTTGGTTGTCATTCGATGGTTATTTACATACACTACTATGTGTGTGTTGAGAAAAAAGTTGTGGGCGTGGCGTGTGTGGGCGTGCACTTGCGTGTTATCTACAAAGTGTTTGATTATTTGAACCTTCTTTTCATTCAAATTTCTACTAAAATCTAATTGTTTATTCGATGCATTATTTACTTTTGATTCATTGACTGATATCGTTGGTTATCTTAATGTTTTTGTTCCAAGTTCGAGTTACCGATTATGTTTCGTTTCTTTTTTCGTATATATGTATGTGTGTGTGTTGCCACTTTTTGATCTTCTTCAGCTAATATCATTTGGAAAAATATTCATCTTTTTTTTTTACTAAGATAGCACCTCAAATTCTTTTTTTTTTTGATAATTTGTTCGTCGAAGTAAGTGATTGGTTGAGAAAGTTAATGGAGGCGGGCACGTAAATGGAAATGGGCATGTAATACTGATCAGAAACAAGGCGAGTAAACGATCAATCAATCATATATCGATAGACATCAAAGGTACAATGTGCGAAGTGTCAAAGCGTTGGGTGTAGGTGGTGGTGATGATGATGACGGTGGCGATGTTTCTTGTATTCTTGGTAAGAAAGAATACGTGGCAATATATAATGATGGCGGTCAGTTTCAGCAGAGACGGCAAGTTTAAGGCAGTGTAGTGTAGAGTAGAGTAGTAACCGTAAACCTAAGCGCGATCGATTTAAAAACTATCTTTATACTTATCACTTGACGCACGTGTCGCTTTTAACTAACTAGATTCTCAATATCGGACACAACCACCTCGAGATCCGAAGGAAGCTCATTATCTAAAGCGATTGGAACTGCAGTCGGCGGCTTCACATTATTCGACGTCGAGTTGTGGAAATTGTGTAGGCTACGACGCATTGGCTGCGTGCCGCGTCGTTGCATCGGGCCGCCAAAGACCGTTGAAGCGGAGGCAGACTGCTGAAGCAAATTACCGCCAGCTAGATGTGCAGACGTTGACGACACAGACGTTGATGCTGTTGTCGCCGTGGAAGACTGACGGCCAAAATTGGACGCATTGGCCGCTACAATGGTGGCACTGAGATTTAGGCTCGCCCGGGGTATATTGCTGAAGCTGCTGCGAGTTTGGCCGCGTGGCGCGGGCATTGGTGGATGGTGCGGCTGTTGTGGCAGTAGTGCACCGTTGGTACCAACATTCGACGCCATCGTCCGTTGCAGTTGTGGATGCATTTGTTGGGTACCAGCTTGGCCACCTAAACTAACACCAGAGCCATCACGTCGGAGATTCATGTTCGATGTGGTACGCCTGTGCGCAACCGGTGGATCCTTGCCGTTCTTTGTAAGATTCGTTTTTAGATTTAGGCTGCTGCGTTTTTTGGTCTTTGCAAGGTTTTGACTGAGATTGATGAGATTCTGAGTACTACCAAAATTTCGATTTAGATTGAGAGAACCATTAGCACTGCTACCAGCGCTGACAACAGCATTACCCTCCTTAACCTTGACGGAGCTGCGCTTTGAGTTGGCAGTGATTGCAAAAGGATTATTCGATGAAAGTGAATTCGAGCGGCAATTGGCGTTCGCGTGACTTAATTTCCGTTGATAAGTCGGTGGTGGCTCTTGACTGACAGTAGATCCTTTACTAGTGCTAGGAGCTACTTTGCCGCTGCTGCTCGGCTTCGAGTGTGCCTGCATTTCAGGCAAATTCGATTTGTCAACATTTTCATAAGCATGATCCGAGCTGCCCCCAGAACCAGAGCCTCGTGGCCTTAGGGTCTCATAGTTGGGTTCATTCAGGGTCAGAATTTGGTTGTCTTCCTCGTTGTCATTGTTGCACAACAATAAGGCGCTGCGTTTTGCTCGATCGGCATACAAACTCTTAATGTCCTTCCCTAGTTGGTTATTATTACTAGCGTTGCGCGTTGCATTTTTGGCGGTACGTTTGCTACGACCGGCGGCCACACCAACGCCTCCTGTGGCTCCCACAACGTGAGTTTTGACTTTTGATTTTTTTGACAGTCGCAGAGAGAATTTGAACGGAGCCTTATAGACAACTTGTAGTTTGACTTTCTCGTTGGACAGATTGCCCATCGATTTGGTCTTTTGTGGTGTCTTCTGCACCAAGCGCTCCGGTGTTGACTGTGACTTACTCATCACTTTACGTACCTTAGACGTGTGCTCAATGTGTGATAATGGCTGTGCCACAATCGGCGATTCAAGCAGCCATTTTTGCACTTTGCCAAAGGTGTTTGTGTGATTATTCATTGTAGAGAGTGTCGACTCGGCATCATCGTTGTTGCGATGCGAGTAGTCAATGATTTCTTTAAATTGCTTGCCGAGCTTCTTTGATTTTTTCAACTCATTGGCAATCTTCTCCTGTTGTCCATCGTCCACTGGTGCAACTGTCGTCACGGCATTGACGTTGGCTGTCGGCTTCTTTTTACTACGTACCGGCTTCTTTGGATCGCTGAGTGAATTGTTAGTTGTTTGCTTTGCGATTGCGCCGGCTGGAGTGCTCAATTTTGTAGCCGTTCTGGTGTCAATCGGCTTGTTGGTATTCTTGACTTTGTTGGTATTCTTATTGCTGCTGCTCCGTTCGCCTCGCACTTTCTTCTTAAACGGCACTTTCGTCCGCACCGCGGTGTGCACGATGACGCCATTGTTGTTGTCTGGCAGGCGAACTGTCTCTGTGGTTGCGCTGTGTATGATGGTCACTGACTTAAGTTTGAGATTCGACCGTTTCGCTAGCAGTTTTGTGCTGAGTATCTGTGAAAAAATATCGATAATTACCGTTGATTTACGTTATTTTTTTTAAGGACTACGAAAATATGATCGGTGAAACATTTGCATGAATTACGACCTTTACATGAAAGGGGTTATACGCTATGCCTGGACAACAAGCTTTACTCTTCACTAACTCATATGTGGGAGTTTCGACTAACAGAAATTCTTAGAAAGAACTTACTGAGCACATTCATGGCCATTTTCTCTTCATACTCATCTTCTAACATTTTCGTGATAATTCGCACAATCTTTTCGTATTCAAGTTTATAATAATTACGTCAAATAAAAGTAGTGCAAAAACCAGTATAACTTTTGCGCCACTTACCAGGAGCACAAAAACGCCGAGCGCAGCTAGAGCCACCGTGTACCAATTATTTTGCATCCACTTCTTGAACGAGGCTATGCTCTCTTCCGACAAGAGTAGTTTTCGCAATGTTGCCAAAGGCCCAGAAGGATCCACTTCACGGCATTTTTGAAAAACATCACAATAACTGCAAATAGGAACCATAAGTTAATGTTGAGCTGCAGAGCTTTCATGCCACTTACCCATTATAGTCATTACAAGGTGTGCCCGGCTTCGCATACATATCTGGCACGTCGAACGGCGGATCGTTCCATTGGAAAGAGCTGCGACATGGATTACCTTCGCCGGGCAGTTTACAGCAAAGTTCACAGCTTTTGATGCGATCGTCATTTGGTCCCGGTATGCACTGGCATGATTCCAGGCCATAGGCGAGGCATATGCTGCCAGTGCAATCGCCCATATAGCAAACAAATTCCTTATTGCAAATCGTCTTGTTCGGTTTATTAACCGATGGCGGACATTGGGGCACACGGCCATCACAGAAACTAGGATCTCGGCAACCATTATCATCCCGGCACTTATCACCGTACTTGAGTTTGCAGTCACTGGTACAACAAGGGCCTTGCGAGGGACTGCATCGAGCGTGCGGCGTCAACGTGCAAGGCTGTTCATCTATGCGAGGCTGACGTGACATGGGAAAACAACATGCATCTTTGCAATCCTCCTCCCAGCCGCAGTCACACTCCTCACCAGGCTCAACAACGCCATTGCCACAAATCGACGATTGCGGCTCCGTAAAACAGCCTTTGGCACTACGTGCTTTTGCATTTAGCACGGGTTCTATGGATTTTAGTGAGCATGTCGAGAACTTGTTGTTATTCTTTTTATCTCCGGAAGTGGCACGCGCAAACATTATGAAGTTGCCGTCTTCGCCTCCAGGTGTGCATTGCTCTGGGTCGTGCTAGCAAGATAAGAAGTTTTATTAGTTGGCAAATAGAAAAGTTGTATTTGTGTTAACCTACCGGTGAACCAAAATTGTGCCCAATCTCATGCGCGAGTGTGACGTGTGAGACGGCCGGTGGCACATGTTTGCCATAATTAAGCAAGGTGACAATGCCGGTGTTCAATGACTTCAACGAGCCACGGTAGTGCTGTTTCAAGAAAAAAATGAAAAGATTCAAAAGTCTTTGCTTGAAGATTAAAATAAATAACTTACGCCATTTTTCTCACAAACACCACCTGCATTTTTTAGATCACCCGTCCAGGCTAGGCCGAGTGTGCCCATTTCGAAATCGCGGTAGGTAAACATATACGCCAGACAGAAAGCGTCGTAGTCTTCCTCTGTATCAAAGAATGGAAATTATAAATGTTGTTTTCTTATTGTTTTTTCTTAAGATTTACCAGAAAATAACTCTAGAAATTTTTCAACACCGTAGTTGCCCGGAAAACGATAGCTGGGATCCTTGACGGCATTCATGTTATGCACTTTAATACGTTTAATCATAAAGGTGATGTTGTCCGGCTTGCCATCATTATTGAAATCTGCAAAAGCATAGAATTTTTAACATAACTTATGATTTATCATATTGCATCATACAAACCCGTATTCTTGTAAATTGAATTTGCGCGCTGCACGTGACGGGTAATCGCTTCGATTGAAGCCTCGTCAGAGCCCATTTTCTGAAAAAAAGTGTGATCTGCCTGCAGATATAACATGCATGTCGTCTTGCGATCGTACAACAACCGCGGCGAGCTATTCATGTCACTGCCGTAGTCTTGGCCACGGCCACTGAGCAAATTCGTCATCAGCATGCTGTTGAAACTTGGATTGTGCGGATTTGGCGCAAATGTAATCTCCGGATTGTAGTTATTTATAATGATATTAGGTTTCTTTGTGGCGCCATTCTTGGTGATAATCTCGACATGCGTCTTATGACTCGGGCGATCATTTGGAGTCATGAACATTGTAGTCCAATTGGAATTGAAGAAGTTGCTGGGCTGGTTTTGCGTGCTTGAAGCATTTGGAAAGCTCGACATGGGTCGATCGTCGAAGTTGTATTCCGTTTCGCTCCCTGGGCGATTGTAAGTGCTGACAATAATGTTTTTGTGCTTGGTGTAATATTTTCGCATATTATTGGAGTTGACATTGTTGTTGGCGCTATTATTCGAATTATAGCTACGACTACTAGAATCGGCTGAGTTGGCGGAGTTAACGGAATTGGAGGGATTGTAGTTATTTACAAGAATGTTTCGATTTTGTGTCGTTCGAGGAACATTTGGTCGTGACGTTGTTGCCAATGTAGACTTTTGTTTTTCTTGCTCCTCCTTGAGTTTATCTTCTTCCAACACTTCCGACACCTCCTCACTGGCCAAAACCCGAAAGTCATCGTTGTATGGCACTTCCAAGTCAAGCGGTAGCGGTGGATTGTGACTTTCCGTCGTCGATAGCTTTTAAAGAAATTAAAATTAATTATTGATTAACAATTCTTTACGCACCCAAAAAATTACCTCGTCTGGTAACCAACGTTTTCTTCGCAGTCGTTCGCTTGCACAATGTGTCTGTGTCGGACTAGTTCCGGCAATCGAGACGCCACTGCTTCCTTTAAGCATATTTACATCGCTTAATTTATAAACTATGCTATGGACCCCGGATTCAGCAAGTTGAGTCGAGTACCTATGCGACGGCTCGAGATAATAATGCTCAGTATTCGTTTCTATCGTGCCGTCCAATAAATTATCACTGGTGAGTATTGCATGCACATGAGAGCTATCGTCGTCTTCCAGCGTGCCAGTGTACACACGCGAGACATCGTAATCGATGGGACCGTGAGTATTTTCGATTTCAACATCGCTGGCGAACACTGATCTAGGATGCTGCCGTAAAATTAAACGGAATTCTCTGCAATTCATGAAGACGGTCTTTTATTATATCTGTGAATATTGAGAAAATATGTTTTGATTTTACCTGTCGTGTGCTGAGAAATTCAAGCGTATAGTATGCGCCAAGCCCTGCTCACGTGACTCAAGATCACGTTTTCGCCGCGTTCGAACTTGTTCGACGTGTCTAAGGTGCGCCTGGTGCAGCGTTTCGCGATTGAAATTCGCCGCCTCCCAGTGCTTGATGTAGGGCGTTAACTTGTGTGTGTAGCCTGTAACAATTTTGTTGTAAAGTTCCCATCATTGAAAACAATAAGTACAGCTTACCAGGCAACTTGAGTGGCGTTGGATTTGCCATGAATTCCTTCTGTGCCATTAGTAACACAATAAGCGCAAACAGCCAGCTCATTTTTGGACCGTACCAGACCCAAATGGTAAAAGGTGCTATCTTTTGGCTTATACCAGTTTGTTTTTCTGTTACATTTCGTTGGTTAGATTGTTTTGCGCAGTGAAGGCTACTCACGTGAACAACGTGACGACACTGCAAAAATATCTGTGGATTTAAAGACAAAAGAATTTAAACCATACAAAGAACGATTAATATAACGGCTGCTCAGCTCAGATTCGAATAATCCAATTGACTACAAGAGACGCGAAATGAATGTTTGTCATTTTCGAAAGAGTTGTTGCTTTCACCTCTTTTTGGTGTGAGTTCAAAAATTAAAATATCGCAAAACAACACAATTTGAGGCAATAAAAATATATGTAAGTCTTTGTGATATTTTTCCGCTTTGCATAAATGGTAAGACGACATGAATGAGAAAGAAGCATCGAAACCGCACAGCATCTTTTTAGCACTTTTAGGCACACGCACACACATCGCACACAACACGCTTGCATACCAACAAACACTCATGTACAATAAACCACACACACGCTCCCATATACATATTAAAACAACTACACAACACACATTTGTCCGTGAAAAATTACTGTTAAATGTTTTACGAATGGGGGTTTCCTGTGCAGCGCGTTTCCGTTTTTCCACAATTAACAGCAAAACCCAATTGAATCGATATGAGTTTAATATGATTCTAATTGGACAATTTCCACAAATGATTTACATACTCGCGCTCAGATCTGCATGTGTGTGTGTGTGTGTGTACTTTTTCCTACCCGTTTTTCTAAACTCTAACTCTTCTTCTTCTTCTAAGTTGGTTAAATCACGTAAATTTTTTTCATACCGAAAATTGAAAACAAAGGTAAAATTCAATTAGCCACACTTTTCTATTTTCGATTTTCTTAATTGGATTTAGTAACTCACTCGCGATATATTTACAAAAAAAAAAATTAAATTAAACAATCGACCTCCGTTGTTGCGATGACTCGCATTGGCGTAAATGGTTTAAGCCACAGCCAGCCAGACAGCTAGCTACAAACTTTTTTCTTTCTTTCTTCTTACTGCTTTTTCATTGTTGCTTCTGAAACCTGTTTTCTAATGAATTTGCACATTGAAGTACGTAAATTTGCCTGTTTTTTTTTTTTTAATTGCAATAAATTTTTGTTACTTATTAGTAGGCTTATGCTAATTTTTATATTGCACTTGCATTATTTTTTGTTTGATCAAATGTTTATTTTAAATGTGTAGTAACAAAAGCCACATTATTAACTTGTTTCTGTTTCTTCTTCTTGTTTAACCGTTGACGGTTTATGGCAATACTGGTAACGTATGAAAATGGTCAGTGGTGCCAACTTTTCGGAAGCAAATATAACTGTTTGCAGCTGGGTCGTATGTAAAAAACGGTGAATTATTGTCTAAAACTTATATGAAATAAAAAAAGCGGAAATAGCCGCGATCATTTTTGATTTTTTAAAGTTTCAGAGACATTGGATTTTTTAATCGGAATAAAGATTACTTTAGACTATGTCGCGGTATATTCGTTGTAGACAAGAGAGCACTGATTATTTACTATTTGTTCCACACTGAGAATTGAGACGACTGATGTTGGATTACCTTAACGTATGTCACCGTGTAGTCCATGGGGATATGTGTGCAGCCTTAATTTTGGGTTGGGTGTCTTATTAGTGTCCACATGCCACTCTTCGACTCGTTTACGTTTCTATCGCTAAATCAGTTTTGCGCCATCTTAAAATTCAAATATCAGGCATAAAAACTATTTTGACCAAAAAATGGGCATGGCACCGCCCACTTATAGCCAAAAACAAGAAATTCAATGTTCGTGGAACCCATTGAGCTATAACAATGAAGATTGATATGTTTTTACTGATTGTAAAATTGCAAGGTATAATTGTTGCATATGTTTACACAATTAGTGCGCACATATGAATCTACCTAATTATGAAGAGTTTAATGTACGTTTTCAGATAAGGTTAGGGATTTTTTTGTATAAAAAGTGTTTAATTGTAATGTTTATTCCAATGTTGCTTTAATGTCTAATTGATTTTGTTTTATGTTCTCCTGCAGTTGTTTTGTTGCTATTTCAATTTCCGTTTTACAGATATCCAGCTTCTGCTTACAATTGTCTATTGTACCATCTGTAGCTATGAGGCTCTGCAGTGCCGCTTCAAATTCATCGAATTGTTGCCACCAGACATCCAGTGGAACATTTCCTTGAGCCGGAAGTTCCAAATCGTTGGAAGACTTCTTTGCAGTGTTCTGTCGATTGACAATAGTAAATGTGTCTATGTCAGCGAGCATTTCATCGACAGTCGGTGGTGCTGGGGGCGGTGAGAGTTTACTTTTTGATTTTTTAAACATCCTTTTGTCTAAAAAGAGAACACGTCAGCAAGATATCCGTTCGGTCCCTCGGTTACACACCTGTTGCGAGGTATTAGTTGCGAATATAGATTCTTACGGATTTGTTAAGAGAGGAGCCGTTATATTTATGGTTCTTGGCACGCTGAGTTAAATAAAACACATAAATATTTATTTTGTTTATTCGCAATCAGCTGGTATTATTGTTGCCATCAGTGTAGCAAAATTCGTAGGGGGTCGTTTTTCTATAGTTCTTTCTCGCTCTTCTAGTCGCGTCTGTTACCAGCAGAAATACTGAATGTTGCTAACATGCCACATACAGCGTAAGTTGGCGATTTTCCTCACCAGGTGACGCCTTTGTCGCTTTTCTAGTTCCATCTCTTTCTCGCGTATGTTGGTAACAGAGAACAGAATGCTGCTAACATACAGTAGTTGATTTCTACATTTCGCGGCAATTGGCGGCATTATTAAAAACAACTACTAAAAATCAGCATTAACGGGTAACAAGGTAG
Organism: Phortica magna; assembly: GCA_037044515.1. Taxonomy (NCBI): domain Eukaryota; kingdom Metazoa; phylum Arthropoda; class Insecta; order Diptera; family Drosophilidae; genus Phortica; species Phortica magna. The sequence continues at coordinate 52,763 of JBAMBP010002670.1, forward strand.
ATATAATATATGTCTAAAGTATAATCATTAGGTAAAATCACTCTCTGACCCGGGGGAAATCTATTTGCAAGGTATGCCCCTACTCATAGCCATGTGTGGTCAGAGACGCGAAATTAATGAAGATCCGACATTTTAGTTGTTTTTAATTATTTAATTAATTTAGAAGAGAAATAAAATGACGAGCCGGCGTGAATTTAGTGCCGGGGAGAAGCAAAAACATATTGAAGCTGCAGCGAGAGCCACGAATCCGATTGATGGAATTGAACACCAGAACTATACGTCCAGTTCTGGAGTTCAATTCAGGTTGTACTGCAAGACAAAGGCAGACATGGATGCGAAAACACTCAAATGGACATTTAAGTTGGCGGAACAAAATGTGGGACCGTACTATAAGCAACTCAAGATGGGTTGGCAACCAAAGGTTAAACAAAACGATCTTAAGAAAAACTGGGCTCGTTTTCTTGTTGCCGTAAATCAGGAAAAGCAACCAGTGGCATATGCAATGTTCCGATTTGATCTGGATTATGGAGACAGTGTGTTGTACTGGTGAGTGAAATATAAATAAGTACAAAAAGTATGATTGTTTTAATGATTGTTTTAACATCGCACACAGCTATGAAATGCAAATTGAAAGTGACTATCAACGACTCGGCCTCGGTAAGCACATGATGTACACACTGGAAGCCTGTGCCCGCAAGTGGATGTTGGAGAAAGTTATACTTACTGCATTGAATAATAATGACAACGCTTTGTCTTTCTTCAAATCAATTGGCTTCAGCATAGACGCAACGTCTCCTGATGTACTTGAGGAGGCGGAATATCAGATATTAAGCAAACAAACGTTAGATTGAGTGTATGGGATTCTTTACTTTAATACAATAAAACGCAACAGTTTAAGTAACAACAGCATGTAAGTTAAGCGAAAAATGTGTGTATACATGGGTGCAAACATTTACATTTGCTTAAATATTTAATTAGATAAGACGTTTCGCCTGTTTCTCCAGGTAAGAGGCCATTTTTATGTCCTGCGAACTCAAGCCGCCAACATCATGTGTAGCGAGTGTTATTTGAACCTTATTGTATACATTGAACCACTCGGGATGATGATTAATCTTCTCTGCAAGCAGAGCACAGCCAGTCATGAAACTGAAGGCGTCATTAAAGTCCTTAAATAAGTACTCCTTGTATATGGCATCCCGCCCGCTGACCAAAGTCCAGCCAGCGACTAGGAGCGGTTGCAAGAGCTCAGCACGTTCTGCCTCGGTAAGTTTAGCCTGCAAATATAAAGAATACGTATAGTCAAATGACACGGGGGCCTCTTTAATCAACAAGCGTGTAACGTGTATCTGTGACTCGCAAGTTCGCTCGCAATGGAACTTTAAATCCAGTTATTGATTGTAGTTTTGATAAGTGCTTGTCTGCAGCTGAGCTCTCATCTCAGAATTATTTGTATTAAATTACAATTTGGCTTGACCCATTTGACTTACCACCATTTTTTTTTTCCTCGTTGGAGTTTGTTGCTTGTTGTTGGTTTGTTGTGTGCCAAATGACCTGTAGCTATCGCCTCTTGTTGCTACTGAAGCTGCTGTTGCTCTCGTACTGCTTTCGATTATCTTAAAAGCTGCGCTTCTGAGCGTTAAAATCGAAACCTGCCCCGCGCATGACGGTATTCTGCTGATTAAGCGCTTTGGTTCTGCATTATTGTTGTGTTTAAAAAGTAATTGTGTGGCTTTTTGAAATGTTGTTATATTTTTTAAACGATTGGCAATCAACATTTTTTGTAAACTGGTTTTTGTTTAAACTTTTTTATTGTTAAGGGCTCTCTCTCCCTCTCTGACTCGTTTCTTACTTATTTGCCAAAACAGCTGTTTGACTTGGCTGTGCTGCCAACTTTCATTAAAAAATACGTTACTTTTTAAAAATTGACTCAGTTTTATTTGAGTAGAATATTGTGAATAATATAAGTATTTTCTGCTGCATTAAGTTGCATTATTTGTGGACGGTGTTTTCTATTTCGCTGCCGTAGTAATCATAATCAGCACTTGCAACGGAGGTTGACTCTTTGGATTTCGGATGTTCTGTAGAGGATGCAACGTTTACGATTATATTTGCAGAAGTACTGTTGGAAGCAACTGATGTGCCATCATGTAACGCTATTGTTGTATTAACCATAGTAGTTATAGCAGCTTCAGTGGTTCTTCGCCAACGAGCGCTATAACGCGAACGTATAAACGGGCGTGGCGTGCCGCGTTCACCTAAAGCTGTGAAGAAAGTCCAGGCTAGTTGAGTTGTTTCATCTATTGAGACTCTTCCGTACTTACCCAACACCAATAGACAGACAACGATGGCCGATACGAAGAGCAAATGAACTTTCATTTTGCGTGCAATTTAGTTGCTTTGACTGATGCTGATAGTCAACTCGTCGCCGGCTTTTATATACATAAGTCAGCCGGCGATAAGAACGCAGGCTCTCACTTTGCCACACCACACCACATCTGGCATATTGGTGAACATTTATACGAAAGTATTGTCCACGGTCTCTTGGGCATTCTCTTAGTCGACTGAAGTTCATTCACACGTCAAAGCATTATATTGAACTTTTTTATTGAACACTTCGATTTATTGATTCGATTATGTTTTGAAGACAAATCGCACTTAAAGCTACACCAAGTTTATGCAAATAAATATATAAAGAACGTGTTAGTAAAGCAACTAAAGTACTTAGAGATTTACGCTAATGTTACATGCTAGCTTAGCAGCCAAGATTGAAGCTTAGGCGTTGTCCACGCTTGAGCGATTTGTGCCGGACGGTATCGGCGGCGGTGGCACATCCGGGACATCGCTGTTTTTACTCTCAGCGCCATTGCGTATGTCCTCAAAGGAGGGTGCTCTCGCTTCGGTGACCAGTGTACGAAGCTCAGGCATCGACTCACCAACTGCACTTGCACTTTGTTCATCGCGTCGTTCCTCGCTTGGAGTTACCGCCGTTGGCACCGCTGCAGAGGCCGGTTGTTGTGGCCGGGCGCTCGACACGGCATAAGCGTGATTGGGGTAGTAATCGTAGGGCGGCAACAATTGATCGCGGGCGCGTTGGAGCTGGTTGTAGAACAGTGGCGGATATTGGTGGAACGTGTATGGTGGCAGATTGAAGTGCTGTTGGTGCTGTTGTTGTTGCGCTTGGGGGTACGGTTGCGGTTGCTGCTGCGATGGCAGTGGTATAAGCACTGGTGGCAGACCGAACTCGTTCAACGGTATGGGCAGTTGTTCCTTTGGCATCTCCTTTGCTATTGGCTCAGTGTTTGCTGGTGGCCTGACACGCTTAGCGTTGGTCACTTCTGTCAGTTCTGGTGGTGGCAGCACATCGCTCTCTATTGGCACGCGCTCGGCCGGCGCGGTTGGTGGTTTTGACTCTGGACTTGTCGGATACGGCGTATACTCTGGCGTAAATTGACTTGGCGGCAGTGGATAAGGTGACTAATACATACGTGATATATACGTGATATGATAAGCATAACTCTCATTGAATTTTTAGGTGCAACTTACGCGCTCATTTGCTTCCAGGCCGGGCACAATGGGCTGTCCGAATCGCACCAAAGGCGGACTGAGCAATGTGTACGGGTTGAAGGGTCCAAAGGGCGCATGTGCATAGCCGGATTCATGTATGGTCGGCTGTATAACGGGATATGCGCGACTGGATGTCAAATTCTCATCGGTGGTGATCAGTGCGTTGTAGACTTTGGGCTTCTTACGCAGGCCACGCGCATCCGTCAACCCGGAGTGCAGTGCCAGCAGCAAAACAAGCAACTGTTGTATGAATGAATGTGTTAAAGAGTTATTAATTCGATTCAGTTCGACTATGTCTAAGGTTGAAGGTTTCACTTTCATGCTTCGCTACGCTTTGTTCGTCAGTAAGAACATTTAACGCATTTCAAATCAATTGGCACTTGAACAATGCCATGTTAGATTGTAATCAATCAATCAATGAATTGTATCTAAAAGTATCTAAGCACAAAATTTACGCTTTTTGTGTGATGAAAGAAAAATGAATCGAAGTAAACGTTGACGGAAGTTGATTGAAAGGTGTATTGGTTATTTTTGTGCTTCTTATACGAAAACGCTCTAAATTTTCATTGTTCCGGTTTCGGTTTCGGTTTCTGCCCATGTCGCATGACTTTCCTATGCTTTACTCTGGTAATCGACACTCAGTTGATGTGCTTATAAGATGACTTATTAGACTGCAGCAAAGACCAACAGCAGCAACGGCAGCAGCGGTGAACAAAGCCAGCGGCGGCGAACAAAGCTTCACACTTGATTAGTTTCATGTTGGAATGTCTGCATTGTTCCTTTAATTGGATTACAATTAGCGCACAAGTATAACATGAGTTAGAACCGGACTATCTATCTGTCTGTCTGTCTGTCTGCCTGTCTCTCCGTCCGTCAGTCTATCTACATATAAATGTATCTGTTCCATCGTCCGTTCGTTTTTGTATCTTTCTCATTGTGGCAACACATGAAAACTCAGTCGCAGCAGCCGAACTGCTTAGACCGCTCGAGCTTGACCACATCGAACTTTGCTGCTGCTATTGCCGCTGAGCTCATAACTCAATTGTTTGGAGTTCGCTTAAAAGTTCCTTTTCTTTTCTACAAGTTGATTTATATTCACTTGAATTTATATTCATTCATCTGCAGTTAAATGCGGTGGCTGCTGTCGGTGTGTGTGTGTGTGTCTGGTTAAACGAGTTAGCCAGTAGCGCCAGCAAAGCCACCACTTTGTGCCATGAAAATTCGTCTAGGCGTAAGACCATTTGAGTCACCGCGTGCATATCTGTAATAGTATCTCATTGTCATGACTCGATTTATGAATGCAAAATGGTTTTGGGCGCGCTTTTTATTGACCATTGTAAGTACTTACTTTGGCTTGGTTTGTCTATCTGTCTGTCTGTCCGCCTGTCCATGTCTGACCGCGTGTGTGTCAGTCTGTCAGTTCGTTTGGCTCTGTTTGCTGTTGACCGAGTTTTTGCTCTTGATCTTTTACCTAATGCAGGCATTTGCTGCTGTAACATGAGCTACAATGGCGTGTATCTACTACTCATGCGGGGGAGGGGCTTAGCTATTACATTGATCGGCAGAATTGACAACTTTCAAAGATGAAGTGCTCGAAAGCCAAGCAGACTCAAAGTCAATGCTGCTATTGTTGTTATTGTTGTTGTTGCTGCTATTGTAGTTGTTACTTTCATTGCCCCAAAATTAAATCAAGATCTCAAGCACGAAACGCAAAGATTTTCAATGCTTTTCCTTTTCAACTTCATATTTTTATTTTTGTTTCTTATAAAGAAAGAAAAAGAAAAGATCAAATTCAATAAACAATAAATAACAGCAACAATGAATCATATTCAATTGTTGTGAGTGAGTGAGTGGCTTGAGTGAGTGGGGGAGTGGGTGTGGGTAAGCGAGTGCACTTCACAGATGCTCGAAAAACGTTCGATTTGGTATTTGGGGCAACATGAGTGCCAACAAAAAAAGAGTTAGTCGATCAATTGTATTAAAAAGTGATAGTTTCGTAACATGCGACATGGAACCCTTCACTTATGGAACTCGTGCCTCGAGAACTCCCTGCAGTACGTTAGCGTACAGCAATGATCCAATCTTAGAAGTAATCGTTTAAAAAAAGTGAAAGTGTTTTTTTACATGTGTTGTAGAATTTGGCCGATGAATGATTTTTACCTTTATGAACATATCGTTTAATATTCCTTACTCGATCGATGTTGTTGTGTTTTTTATTATATATTTTTTGTTTTATTTATTTTAATTTTTTTTTGGTTTTCAATCAAAGTCACTCGGCGGTACTTTAGTATGCAACATGCGCGTTCATGCCGCTGAAAATCCAAAATGTTGCAATTTTTGAACGGTTTTTTTGAATGCACTTGAAAATAATATATAAAGTTTTGTTCTGTTGTTGTTGTGAAATCACTTATTTACGCGCAAACAAGTTGTAATAAATTACGGCGTACAAGCGAAAACGGTTGTCAACTCCTACCGCAGTGCACGATTTCTGAATAGATGTGATTGTGAGATAATGAAAAGTATCTTAGCGATACATTTTAGTACATTGTACGTTCTATAATGTGCACTGAACTAGCAAACACTTTCGAGTTTCCGCTAAACGAATTCTATGCAATGAGCGACCAATCGACTGAATCGCTGCCTGCCTGGCTGGCTGGTTGGCTTTCTCACTGACTGACGTTGGCGACGACTGTGGCGTTTGTTAATGTTGAATGTATCTGTGCGGTTGAGAGTTTGGCGCGCATGCGCGTTTCGTATAAGATTGAGTTGAATGCTGGGCACGCTCAAACCTTTTATACCTTCTCGTGCCGTCGACTGCGCAGCATTTGCTGTTGTCGACTGCGCGCCAGCTGCTCGTGCATGTCGCTGTCGCGAATTGTGACGTACTCTGTGCTAGTGTGTGTGCATGTGTGTGTGTGTGAGTGAATGAACGAGAAAAAACTCACTACCAACTACGATTTTCGTTGACCGAGTTTTAAGTCTTTCAGTTCAGAATTATCACGGTTCGGAAAATGGGCGACAATTGTTGCTCTTTTCGTTGTTGTTGTTGTTGTGTGTTGCCTGTTTCATTGTTGTTGTTGTTTTATTTTTATGTTGAATTGTTGCTATTGTTGTAGCGCACCTTTTGACTTTTCTCGTTCTGCTCTTGTATACAATCTCTTTGCTATTTATTCACAAATTGCGCTTTTAATTGCTTTTTCGAGCGCGCTTTGAAACTGTACAGAATTTGTTCATTTCATTACTACTAAATGCTTGGTTGTTGTTGTTGTTGCCGGCATGATAGAAAATCAAGTATGATGTGTGATGGACTTCCCCCAACAAAGCTGTGCTTTCATTCTAATAGACAAATCATGCATGGCATGAGTGCTCTTCTCACGCTGCCAACGAGCTCCCCGAGCAACCCCGCTCATGCAAAAATAATCAAAACAAAAACAAAAAAAAAAGAAACAGTGAAAAGTTAAGCGTTTCACTTTCATTAAACAAAAGTCGGTGTTTGCATTTGTTGTTGTTATTATTGTAGTTGAAGCAATCTTTGCAGTGACTTTTATACACCCACTCGGCAACAACAACAAACATATGTTTTGTATTTCATATTTTTATTGTGAGTTACGATGATCACGATCTAAACACCAACAACAACGTCTTTTTCGTTGCTTGACTGACGTTGATGTTGTTGGGTTTCTTCCTCTTCTTCTTGATGCTTGCTTGGGGTCAGTTGATGTGATGATTCCTCCTGCTGCGTTTTCTACAATTAAACTTTCGCTTTTGCCTTTTGAATGATCTTTTTGTTTCTTTCTCTCAAACTTTGTTGAATTTTGTTAGGGAAATGCTGATTAAGTTGTTGTTTGTTATTTGTTGTTGTTGCTCTAATTGAAACGTTGTTCGGGCAGCGGTGCAATGACTGCGTTTGAACTAAAAGGGAAAGAAACTCGGTTCGCTTTGTGTACTTTAACTAAACAAAGTTTAAATTAAATGTAAACCAAGTAATAATTCAACAATTTATTAGAGTCATTTGAAGTAGTGATTTTGACTTTCCCACATTTGAACAATAAAATGTTAAAATTGTTGCACATTTCTTTGAATTTGTTGTTTTTATTGTTTTGTTGTATCTTAGTCGTCATTTAAAGCTGCGTTGCAACAAAAATATTAAATTGCAAACCGAACATAACTAAATTTTCTACTTTATGCTTAAAAAAAATTGGCGTCCGTTTTAAGGAAATACATTTTTTGTTTTAATAATAAAAAAAACTTATTTATGTCTTTTTTAAATATTGAAGTGTTTGAAATGTCTGTTACCAGCGTTGAACATGCGACATTCCATTATCAACTGGGCAGTAATCGGCTTATCGACATAAAATGCACTGCTTTATTTTTCTAAGAGAAAGCGGTTCGAGTCTCAGTTGGTTTGTTTCTAAATTACGAAAAGTGGTTAAATTTTGCCTATAGAGGGCTGATTGGTCATCTGAAAAAGCATTTTTTTAAATAAGACTACAACAGGGGTGCTCACATTAATTGAACAGTTTTTTTTCAATTTAAACAAACAAAATGCATTTTATGAAAAAAGTAATTAAATTAAATTAACAGTGAATGATTATTCAAGAAACATTTGCTATTTCATACATTTGTTTAAACAACAAATCATTTGTCTAAAAGAAAAAGAAATTCGATTTAAACAGTCTGTCCGTCTGTCGGTTGATTGACTGCTCTGCGCGATAACGGACATCAAAAGTAATGAGCTGTAAAAACAAAGACGTGCATCTGGAGCTTCATTAGCAAACAGCGACTGATTGAACTTGTGATCCCGAACATTATGAACCTGTTGCGATAATGCGTGCAATCAAAGCCGTGCGCCCACCTATAAAAAGGAAGCCGTGTCAGTCAAAGATTCAGTTAGAATCAAATCTAAGTTGGGTAAAGCAATCAACATGCGAGGATTCACCATTGCAATCACTTTGGCGGCGCTCTTGGCAACGGTAAGTCGTTTGACTTGTACATTAATTGACGGTTTGTTCACCGACTTTCTCTATGGCATTGAAGGCCTACGCTGACCATGAGTACAACTATGTGCTGAAGACACATGATGATCTGGTCAACTATCGCAATCACTGTGTCGAAAAATTACAAGTGCCCGCTGAGCTCGTTGAGAAAATCAAGAAATGGGACTTTCCTAATGAGGAGAAATCGCGTTGCTATTTGAAATGTGTCTTTGAACAATTCGGGCTCTTCGATGAGAGGAACGGCTTCGACGTTTACAAGATACATCATCAGCTTGCGGGTGTCGACGCTGTTCATCCCGGCCATGTCGACCATGACGATGACACACACAAGAAGATCGAGAGCTGTGCAGACAAGAACACCCAGGGCAGCGATGCGTGCACTTGGGCCTATCGCGGCGCTACTTGTTTCATTCGCCAAAACCTCAATCTGGTCAAGCAGAGCTTGAACCGCTAAGGCGTCTGAGGGTGAACACCGACACATATGCAAACACACACACACACCTAAGTGCTCAATAAACTTATTAGAAATGAACATACTTTATTAATGGTGGCTTGGGTAGAGGCTTTAGTTTTGGTTAGTGGGCTCTGGCGCAGCGTACGCTCGCAGCCAATCGCCGATACGACCCGCTGTAGCGCATTGGTAGGCCGCATACGCCCACTCTGTTGGCTGATCCGGCGACGTCAGTTGTCGCCCTTGTGCATTGCAATGCTCAACGACCACGAGCAGCTCCAACGTTTGATTGTGCCGAGCAAACATTTTCGCTACCCACTTGGCATTGTAGCCGCTCTCGTCCGACCACAGGCCCAGCTCATTTGCGGTGCAGTGGACCAATTCAGCCGGCCTGCTGATGCCCACGATACCCGTGCGTGTCTCAGTCTCCGCGCTGCAGCGTGCAATGCTCGCTTGCAGCGCTGCTGGCGTCGGTGGCTTCCAGTGCGTCTGAAATGAATGAACAGTCCAGTTGTTCAGAACAACAATTCGCGCCTTTGCTGCTGTCGTCGCACTCACCGCCGCCGCGCTGCTGTGTGTGACAGCCAGGAGCACGAGCTGAACTAACGTTATTAACGGCCACATGGCGTCTACTGACGTCCGTCAATGTTCGCTTGGCTTTATAGAGAACCAGTTTCGCTGCGTGAGCACGTTTCGGCATTGACATTAACCTAGAATTCATGGAACGCATGAATAGCCGGCCCGATCGCCATAATCATGTCATAAGTCGCGCGTATAAAGCTCGATCTTATCGCTGCCGGCTGGTGTGGCAGTAAGCGTGAACTCGGCTCAAAGCGTGGCTTTAAGCTTGGCTAATGTTTTCGTGCGCCGCACTTTTGTACTTTGGCCAAATGATTTCCGTATGTTTGTTTATGCTTCAGTCGCTCGAACTCTGTGTGTGTATCTGTATTTGTTACAGCAATTAGACTTGGTGTTCGGTTCGGGCATTTGCCTCATTGCACCTTTTAGAGCGTTCAAAGCAATAAATCGCGTTTTAATTGTTCGTCGACTTGTTCATACGCTTTCAATTCGCTGTGACTCAATATGGAAATCTGTACTGTGACTACTTCATTAATCGCGTTCGCATTCGCGTTCACGCTGCAGTACACTTTGCAATGCAATGCGCTTTTCGCTCTTTTCGTTCGAGTCGTCGTCAAGTCGCCGACGTCGCTTTGACAAAGCTAATTTGCCTTTTGGCTTGGCTTCTGGTGTCAAAACCATGTAAGTATTCATGTGTGTGTGTGTGTGTCTGGGCACTTGGAAGACTCTGGTGGCAAGCGTTCTTCGCCTCAACTGTGATTTGTTTGTGTTGTTGTTGGCTGACTTGTTTGCTGTTCAATTATTTTGCAATTTAGCGGTTTCGTGCTTTGCATCACTACGAGTGTTTGTCATAAGGGGCGAGAAGGCGAGAGAAAAAGAAAGAGCGGCTGGGGAATGCTTTGCAGAGGCGACGTTTGGCGAAAGTCAAGTTGATTCGATTACAGCAAAAAAATGGGTTTTGCAATTGCAGAATTATTGTCGTTGATCGAACAGATTTAATTGTAATTTCTTTGCGTTATAACATGTATTTGTTGTTTGCAATAGGCGCTTCACCTGAAGGAGCTTTCGAACGATGCCGTCTTGTCTCAAGTTAAGTAAATCCAAATATCTGATTTGTTTAATAGCGAGTATTGGTTGGCTTGTTGCTTAAACGGCAACTGAAACTACGCAAATGAAATATTTTGGGGTCGTTACAAAAAATCGTTTATAAACGTCATGAATAAGCGCGCCTCACACACAAGCGCGGTCGACCCCAGCTTGTCGGCATTTGCCCGCCGCGGGTCACTCTTGAACCGCCCGTGCTAAACCAAAAAACAAGAAAGGCGAAAAAAAAACGGTACAAACTCAATTGAAACTTTATAAACGCAAAAGCAGCAACAACAAATTAAAATAAAAGCCGCACAAAATATTAAAAATAAAAAAGGAGCATATTTTTTGCAGCTTCGTTTGCTATTTTGAATGCGCCAATTAAGTAAATTTTTAACAGTGAATAACTGTTTTCATGTGAATGCAAGAGTCCTTTTCCGCACATTTGCCCCGCGTGATCCCCCCGCACGTTTTTGCGCTAAGAGTGGCCAGTGATGCAAACACGTGTGTTTTTTGTTCGATGGCCGTGTGCGTTCGTGCGAGATATTTTTATGAAAAAAGCAGGTTTCCATTTGTATAGGTGTATGTATGTGTGTGTGTGTGTGTATTGCTATATTTGTTTATGTGTATATGAAAGCATGTTGAGATACTTTCTGCGTTTTAGTGCTGAAACTTTCGTACGAGAAATGCGACAGTAAAAAGTTTTCCAGTCGAACGTACTCCTGCCATATTGCTATCTCGCTTGCACACACGCATGCAACTCGTCCTAATGAAGAGCGCCGCTGCAGCGTAATAGTTTGAAAGTTTACAACGGTCCTTGGTGCGGTGGCGGCGGGGACGGCATTGTGCAAAACTTATGCAACGCGTAATGCCAAAGTTGAAGAAAGCAAAGTAAAATAAGAAGAAGAGAAGAAAAAGTTTCCATAGTAAAAAAGGAAATACTTGCGCATGCCTTCGAACAAGAAATTGGAATACTTTTTGTGGAGGGTCTGGCATAATAATGTGGTTGAGGTAGGGGCCGGTTACGGGTATGGTTACGGGCGTAATGCGCTAATAGCGTAATTATGTAAAAAACTAAGAAGAAGAAAACCATTGAATATACGCTTTTTTCTTAATTAATTATTAATTAGTGAAGAGAACGTGGGCGGGCACGCGTTACCCGATGGCAGAGGACAGCGTTGGCGATGGAGTGAACATTGGTCGCAGTAATCGACCGTTGCCAAGAATGCCGCAACGAATGTCCGAGACATAAAAGGAAAAAAATAATATTATTATTATTTAAAATATGTACATAAATAAAAGCGTTCAAAGTGGCACTTGAGTACATAGAAAAAGGAAGAAAAATAAAACGAGTTCAAATAATAATTTACGTTTACTCATTGCTCTTTTCCACGAAACAAACAAGGCAGCTGCAACTGAAACTGGTCGCGAAACAAGTGGACATAAGGGAATGCAAAACAATCACAAAGCACAGCTGAGTCGCTTGTGTTTGACCATCGGCCGCCGCGACTGATGCGCCCGATGTCCGGCCGCTTGGCCATAGAGACTTAACCCAAACCAATACTGAACGAGTCGTGCATTAGCGACGCTAAATTACATAAAAAATAAAAACCTTAAATGTCGAAGTGGTTGTGTTGAGTGCATGGTGTGGGGCGAGGTAGTGAGGGTGGCAGGTGGAGTGGTTGGTCAAATGTTGAGGGCGTGCGTCCGGTCGCTGAAGCACGACATACAGACCACGCCGTGATAATTGGAATTAATTTAGCATTAAGCTGCACTTCTTTTTCTTCTTCTTGTTCGTTTTTGAACAAGCGAATGGCAAAATATGTGCATGATGGCGAAGAAGAAGAGTGCCATGCAGATTTTTATAATCTGCTTGCCACTTGAGTTGCTCTCATTTTTTTATTCGTTGTTCTTTATTGCGTTCGTTGGCAATTAATTGCTGTTGGGCACGATGGTGAAAGTGCCAGAGGCTTAGAGGGGTGAGCGGTGCGGTGCGTTGAGGTGGGGTCTTGGCGTACTTTGGTTTTTCTTGTCGTGGTTAATGATGCAATTAGTTGGTCGCGCCTTCGCTTAATAAATTATCTCTATGCGCATTTTTGACGACTTTGGTTTTTATTAACACCCTTTGCCTTCTTGCTCCGTAGCTTTGCTTTAATCTATTTAATTTTAATAGGTTTGCCGCTCTCTATGCTTATAATAATTACGAGCTTTGTGTTTAATTGTCACATTTTGCAATACTTCTGCTTTGTTTAAATAAAACCAGGATTATTAATGCAAGAGGCACAACAAAGAGAACAATAACAAAGAATCATCTTTGTTGCTTTCAATGCAAAATGCAAGCCACGCCTCACTTGGCAGGCAAACGTCAAAGCGACAGGCGGCCATTTTGTACAAAGAAACGAGCGACTGAAGTGTTGAGCAGAACAAAAAACAGAAGAGGAAGAGTTGCGTCGAAATTCCAACGTAAGTTTGAAAAAACCAAAAGCATTAAAATTAGAAGAAGAAGCAGCACCAGGTGACGGCTTCGTCGAATTCTGCGTGTGCTTGTGTGTGTGAGTGTGAGTGTTGGTAATGTACATGTACTTTGCGCGTTTTTAGTGCGAAAATAATTGTATAAAGTCGTGAAAAGTGTTTGTAAGCTGTCTTCAAAAAGGAAAGAAGAAGAAATCCGAGCGTTGAATGCCGCAAAAATAAAAACAACATTTCAACAAAAGAAAATTTGTTATGCAACAAACGAACAAAGCGGAGAGTACACTGTGTGTGTGTGTGTGTGTGTGAGTGAGAGCGATTGAACGCATAAAGCCTGCTTTGTCTGGCCAAAAGGCAAAGCAGAAATTATGCCTTGGAAATGTTTGTGTGTGCGGTTTTTTCGCGCGTTTCAGCCAACAATGCAAAATGTAGAAAAATTACAATTTAATTGAATTTAAATTGTTTGCAATTACACTTTGCACACACGTTCTTGAAGCGTTCTGCAATTTGTTTTTATTCTATGATGTTTGCTACTTCACACAAAAAAGGCCAAAGGCAAATACGAGCTGCAAAAGGTAACAAACAAACGTTGCAATGGGGGTTCATTTTCGCAGATACATTTGGTTGCCTTGCCGAAGTGTTTCGCAGGCGATGCAGTCAAGTGGAAGGCCAAATAGGCAGACAGCCAGCCAGCTTGCATTGAAATCTCAGGCACTTCACATAAACAAGTGTGGTCTGCTGCACGCATTGCTTCATTACGGCCATTTAGCAATTTCGACCAAATCACTCATTCAATCCGCCAGTCAGCCAGTCAGCCGGTCTGTCAGTTTAACTCGAATGTATCTACAGGCCGTTTGTCTGGCAGTCTGCATTGCTTGCCTGAGTGCCATCGACTTGGTTTTTATTATTATTATTATTATCAAGTATTTTATTATTTGTGATTTCTATAAAACGCACAGCCAGACAATATGTGCGGCCTGTCTAATGCACAGTGATACATGTGCATATCTGCCTGCTTGTTTACTCGCTCTTGGCCAACAGCCGCCGCAGTGGCAAACCTTCTTCGTCCTTAGTCCTTTTGTTAAACACTCTATGCTGTACGCTCGCTTGAGGGGGCGATCGATTTCACAGTTCACTCGTCAGTTGGGAGACAATTTTATCTTTCTGTTTTGTTTGCAAACATTGTAAAGTATTTTGCTTTACGGCTTGTGAAGAAAGGATTCTCTTTCTCATGCGTCTTGTTTGTTTGCTGTTTTTATCATTTAACGAATGTTTTCTTTTTTGATTTTTACTCTTGAGCAGTTCAGCAGCTTCTAATAATTTTATTTGCTTGTTATTATTCGAATCTTTTTTCTTTGAGTGCTAACAATGCAAACCGCAAAGCATATGTTCAGGCGCGGCTGAGGGCGCCGAAATAAGGCGCTTTTCTTTGGCGTTGGCTGTCTTTATTTGGCGCCGATTCGATGATTCTAAGGTGTAATAGTTGAGGTGTAATTTCACAAAGTATTCATAGTCATTTGGCGCCCCAACCGCGGCAACGTGCAACCGCACCTTTGCTCGATAAAAACGCATATGTTTTTGCCTGAATCGAAAATAATATCATTAAACTATTTACTATTTGCGGTATTTTTGTGTTATACAAATCGGTGTACGAATGAAGGCATTCAAAATCGAAGCAAACAAATCAAAATCGTTCCGATGTGCGTACAGATAAGTATCTATTAGTGCTTGAGTAGCGTTAAACGCATGCATGTGCAACTAATTGCGCGTATCTCGAGGCTCTGCTTAACCCCAAGACCGCTGATTAACCCTTCAGTCGGCTAATGGAGTCATCGTTGCCTTGGTTATTTAATTTGGTTATTGTATTCATTGACACAAAGCACTGCAGCGCAGAGCAGAGCAGCGCAGCTTGGCAATCTGGCATATTTGTATCTGAAACCTTGCCAACAATTGTTCTACGACAAACAATAGATGTTCATACTCACACCTCGCAGCTCGCCACTCGCCCACACGCAACTCAAACCTCACGGTTGTCAAAATATGTGCGCTAACATTTTATGAATAAAATTAGCGAGAGCCGGGGGCGCAGGGCAAGGTGCGGACTTGTGTCGCTCATTGGGTCAAAGCTAGCACGCAAACGTATATGAACGCTAACGAAGGATAATAATAAGCGTATCCACTTCATGGTTGCCGGCAAAGTCAGTCGCAAGGCCAAAAGCAAACCGACGTCGACTTGACACCCGCAAGCGCCGTTGGCCAAAGTAGCTGAGTGGGCATGGGTGTGTGGGTGTGAGTGTGTGTGTGTGTGTGTGTGTGTAACCAAATACGCTTTGCCAGTAATCAAGCGTGAAAGAGTACAATGCAATTACAATGAAGACAAAGGCCAGACGGACAGACAGACAGACGGCAGGAAGGATGTGTAAGGACAGCAGGTTAATAAGCGCCGCATGAGTTTGAGTGGGTTTCCCATGCTCGTAGCTAGCAGCTTGTACATGCAGAACAGATAAAAGTAACAAGCGCGCACAGATACACACATCACATCGCATCCCGGGCTCAAAACATCAATAAGTTGCAGACATTTTGTCTTTGTCGTGCTTTGTACTTTCTCTTTGTCTTTGTTGGCTGGGCAAAAAGAAAAAATCACGCATACGCCGTGTGTGAGTTGCAATTGTTGCCTTTGACTGTCATTGGTGATTGGCGCATGCAATGACGATAAAACTCAATGCGTGTATTTTCATGCAAATATCGTCTGCTGGTATTAATTAAAACACCTCCTCACCAGCTAACCAGCGTCGTGAAATTAAATGTAAATGTAAATTAATTAAGCAACTTGTCGAGGTGCGCAAGCCGAAGGATAAACGTGCTCAGCCTCGGCAATTGACTTTAATTAAATTCACTTGCAAATAACTTTGCCGAAGCGCATTACTTCGATGGTAATGAGGATGGCAAAGGCTTCAACTCCTTGAGTCCTTGAATGTTGCTCACACACCGCGCAAACTAATGAGTAATGAGTGCGTGAATTTGCATAAAAATGCGAAATACGTCAACACGTGTCGAAGATACTTTCAGTCAAATAACTGGAAAATATCGCATATGTTCACAAATTATCGAAATTTAATTTTGCGACTTGTCTCCGTCAGCTCAGCTCAGAGCTCAGCGCAGTGCCTTCGAGCTTAACGCTAGGATAACAACATTTTCAAATGTTTAAATTCAATTATTGCAGCACAAAGACACGCCTGCCCCGCGCCGCACGCATCACCCAATGAAGAGTTTGCTACTTATTATAAAATATGCCGCAGCGCACGTGCCGCGGCCTGAAGAGCAACTCATTTAATGCCTGTCATTAATCTATCTTTGCGTATCTGTAACTGTTTGTTTGTTTATGTGTCCGTGTGTGTCCGTGTGTGTGTGCGTGTGTGTGTGCAACTTTATTGCTTACATTGTCCTGGCGACAATGCGTCTCGTCTAATCCTGTTGCCAGCAGATTAATGTCACCAAAACATATTTTCTCGCCAACAAAAGGCGCTGCGAAATTATTTAAAATCAAATTTGTTCCCTTGCTGCGCGACTGGTGTGCGACCTGCTGCCACCACCAACACCACCATCAGCACTGTCTCTCGCTCTCGCTTAGGTGCTTTCACTCCGGTCAGTCGCTGGGCGCTGGCAAAGCAATTTATTTCGCGTACTCTTGTATCCTTTTTGTTGTCGTTGATGCATGAATTATGCGTTTTTGCTGTTTTTGATATTTTTTCCTTTCGTCTTGCACGCCTTTCTCATGCTCTTTGATTGTGTCCTTTTGGCGGCAAGTCCTGTAAGTTTGTCAGTGCGAATTTGTAACAAAAATAAATTCCGTTTGAGCTCAAAGAAATAAAAATATGTTGTATAGAAAGTTCTTAATAGCACTCGAGGCAATCGCCGCACATCTTATCTGCATGCAACTCATCTCATCTCGTGGCGAGGCTTCGCTTTAACCCTTAGCCTTGCTTATTGTAATAAACTAAGCAATAACCGCTTTTTTATCATGCCATGTATTTAATGCTCTTCTTCTTGCTCGGTTTTGTCTGAGCTGCACTCGTCATTGTTGCTGTTGTTGTGGTTGTTGTTGGTGTTGCTATTGTCATAAATAATTCTAATAAATTAAATGCATCCGTTACAGAGCGACAATTGAGTTCAAATGGTCGACAACTGTCAGTAACGCAGGAGGCGGGGAAAGGGGCACGTTGTAGGTTTGAGTCCTGCCGCTGCTGCTGTTGTTGTTGTTGTTGTTGCCGCTCCTTTTGTTTATTTGTTTCTGTTTGATTCTTGTGGCCAACTGAAAAACGATTTGCACCCCCATTTGTTATCCGGCCTCGAGTCGAGTTGAGTCGAGTTGCCTTCGTTGCCTTCGTTGCGTTGAGTTGCTCGTAAACTCTTTGACATTTATCCTTGGAAATTCAGTAAATGTGCACGCTTGTCTGCAACACAAAAGGACTGCAATCCTGCGCAAGGGGCCTCCCCCCGTCGTTCGTTTTGTGTGCTCTCACTGGCTTTTGGCATTTAACAATTTTTGATTTGTGTTACTTTTGCGCTTGAGGGTCGCGCTTGTGTGTGTCTGTGTGTGTGTGTGTGTGAGTGTGTGCGCGATTGAATTAAAATGAATTTAATTTTAATTTTATCCTTTTTTATTATTTCATTTGATTTCTACTTGAGTTGTTTTTTGTTATTTCGCTATGCAGATGTGTCTGAATGCGAAAGAGTTGCCGCAAGCAAGAGCGAGAGAGAGAGAGAGAGAGAGAATGGAAAATTAATTGCCAATCGCAGGAACAATTTTAGCCGCCATATCCTCACCTGGTGGCGGTTCGCTCAAGCGAGAATTGTATAAAGTTATTTTCATGTTCATTCGCAACCGCAAAATCAAAAATTCTTTAACCTCAGAGCGATGGAGTTGGGCGGGGCTGGGCTGGGCTGAGATGAAGAGCATGCCATGCGCCATGCAAATAAAATTTGTTTGGTGTTTGGCATGTCACACGCAGACTTCATCAACATCAACATCGACATCATCATCAACATCGCCGTCATCATCATTATCGTTATGAGCACCAATGAATGCTTTCACCGCCACCCACCGCCCTTTCACACTCACTGGCGCTGTCATCCTCGTTGACGTCGTCGTCATCGTTGTCATCATACTCATCATTGCCCAATCCAATTCAATTGAATCTCATTGCGATACTGCTAATGTTGCAGCTCTCTTCGCCCAGCCAACCACCCGTCCGACCGTTCCGACTGCTCCGACCGCTCCGTTCTTTGTCAGCTCTTCATCTGAACATCGTTTGCGCGCACTTCACTGCTAAATATTACAAAGTGTTTTTGCGCCCGCGGGCCCAACGGGCGTTATGGCTATTGTACACCAGCCCCCAGCCCGCACACCGCATTCCCACGTCTCTGCCGCTTATTGTCTGTTTGGGCTTTTTGCAAGCCGCCGTCGTCGTCGTCGGCATCGTCGTCGTCGGCATCATAGTCAGTATCAGTTTATTGACAATAATTGTGGTGTGTTGCGACACTTAACCTCACCTCAAACCATCGCCCATCCGCGCTCGCCCCGCTGCTCTTCACTCACGACCTGTTTGGGTAAACGCTTGACTGAATTTTGTTGTTGATTTCAACTTCGCTTTGGGCTTTGGGTCGCACGCGTCTTTGCCCACTCGCACACTCGCACAAACCCGCGCCCCAGCCCCTCACGCCTAATGCCCGTCCACCTACAAAACAGACAATGTCAAAGTGTGATTTTGCGCTTGAAATGCTTTCGCACAAACGTTTTTACTTCTTCCTTTCTTATTTTACCATTTTTCCATAATGCGAACGCCGTTTTGACATTTTTGAATTATTCCCTCAAGTGTTGAAGGGCGTTTAAAGGAATTTCCTGTCTTTTCATTGGTGGGGGCGAGGGCTGAACATGTCGTCTTTTGAATTTGTTATTAAAAACTGATAAATTGATAAATTACACACTGACAGTTTTCAATAAAGTCTTGTTATTTGTGACTCCGGTCTTAATTAAATATTAATTTGTGCTGAAACTTCGAAACAGATTGTGTTATTGAATGATTTGGTTAACGCTTATTTCTTCTTATTCTTTCGACTTTTGTAATGTCTGCAATTTACTTACTTTTTTATTCAAATTTTATTGATGAGCGGCAAATGGGATAAGGTCATATTTTGCCCATTTGTCGCTTCATTCTTGCCGCAGCTTAATAATAAAAAATTGAAATAGTTATAGAAATCCTTCTGTCTTCGTTTCCAATAAGTTTATTTCGGCTTTGCCGACTCCTCGTCCTTTTTTACTTCGCAACACAAAACTGCCATTAATGGCAAGAAATGTCTAAGCCAAATAAAAGAAAGTTATTTGCATATTTCTTTGGTTTTTTTCGCATTAGTATTCTTTTTGCCACAACCCTTCAGCGAAGAGGTTTTCTTATAGCACATTAGTCTCTTCTTCGGTTATCCTTTGGCAATATAACTGATGTTCTTCATTTGAACATTTGCTGCATGCTCATCTTTTTTTTGTCACTTGTGTGCGTGTGTGTGTGTGAGTGTGTGTGCGTGTGCTTAAGAGCCTCGTTAACAAAGTTATTTTGTCTTTTATTGTCTTGGCTTTCCCCGTTTCTGGGGTTGTCCTCTTGGGCGCTTTATTGTATATGCTCGGCATGAAATAATCTAGTCGTTTGTCGTTTGTCGTGTTGAACATAATTTTATATGAAATTCTTACAAGAAATACTTAACAACTGCCGAAAATTAATTTCTCGTCATTTCGGCAAACACTTTCTGAGACCTTCGCTCATTGTTAAACAGTGTAATACTTCTAGGCCAGCAGTCGAGCAGGCCGTGTTGGCATGCATGTGCACCGAACGTGATCTGGCTGAGTTACAGATTAAGCAAAATATAACTATAGAAATTGGTGAAGACGATAAGGAAGTGCTCCTCGACACTGAGTCTGGCATGATGTCAGCTATGAATGACATAATCTATAGTATTCGGCCACCATTGCCTTAAAAATTTATCAAAAAAGTATCTGTAAGCCTGAAACACGTCATCGGCCAATGATAATGCCAGCTCATATGTAACTAAATGCTAATCATTTGTGAGACTTCTTTAATTCACAACAAATACAATTATTTCATTGAAAGTAATACAATAATAGTGTAAGCTTATAAAGCACACAATACTATTATTTATTATAACCAACACTAAAATGCACTTGAGAGCATAAAAGCGAAGCGAAACAAAACCGAGAATTGCACAAAAGCAATTTCGGGGCACGAACCGACAAAATGGCAACGCGGTCGAGCAGCTCAAGAGCGGCACTTGGATTTATTAAGTTGAAAAAGGAAAGAATGACGCAGTGGATGCTGAAGTGAGTGTTGAAAAACGCAGTTAAGAATAAAAAATAATAAACAAAAAAACAAAAAAAAAGAAAGAAAAGCTCAAAATTAAAAACAATAATTGTGGCATATAAAGAAAAGTAGAATAAAACAAACTGAAATAAATTGAAGTGAAAGCGTTGAGTGCGCAAAAAAATAATATAAAGCAAAGGAAAAGCAAAATGGCAGCCTGCAGCACAGCGAAGGTCTCTCCCTCTTACACACACACACACATGCACACATGCACGCATGTACACACGGCACAACTATCGCATGAAATAAAGTAAAATCAAATAAAACAATTATTGAAAAGAAATAAAATGAAATACAATATAATGCAAAAAAATACATTTTATTCAACGAGCAATGGAAGCTCATTCACAAACCCTCTCTGCCGCGCTCGCTCTCACACGTCTTGCTGTGTGTTGTTGGCAGCCAATGCGTCCGCCCGTTGGCTCTACTGCGCAGTGCTGATGCGAGTCGTTGTTGACAGGGACGGCGACGGCGACGACGACTGCGTTGGTGATGGTGATGGTGACGTTGACAGCGAAAAAGGTTTTGCGTTAAGTTTTGCTTTTGCTTTGCCTTTGTTGCTGTGCTTTGTTCGATTCGAGTAGTTTTAAAGAAACAAAAGAAACAAAAAACGAGTGCAGCACAAACGGCGAAGAGAGCGCAAGAAGAAGAAAGGCAGCAATAAAATATAATATAAAATTTTAATCAAAATGTAGTTTACGTCGCATGCCGAAGGGTTGCAAATGAACAAATAAATGAACGAACGAACGAATGAGCGACTAAGTGTGTAGTTCTTTTATTTTGTTGCTGTTGTTGTTGTTGCTGTTGCTGTTGTTGTTATTGTGCGTACAATTCGACAATTGTTTCTGTCAATCAGCTGCCTTTGTTACTGAAGGATACTCTCACAGGACGCTGTTGAGCATAAAAATGAAGCGCTTCATGATGCTGATGATGATGCTGATGATGATGACGATGATGTTATTGATTGCGATTGTTCAGCAAGGGGCAACGATAACGACGACGACAACGACAACGACAAAAACAACGACTACAATAACCAATGAGAAAAAGTTTCAAACGTTCAAGTAACGCGAGCGTGCGTTCATCTGACAGGAAGCTCACACACACATGTGCACATGCATATGTGAGCATTACATATGGTTAGCCATGTATTTATTATGAATAGTTTAAATGGCTACACGCCCCCTCGCCCCTTTGTATTAAGGCGCATACTGACTTTTTGCATCAATCGAACTTCCAAGCGCTCCACGCCGCCTCGGCTACTTCTGTGCTGGCTGCCTGGCCCGGCCCGCTTTAAATATGTTTGCATGTGCACACCAAGGGGGGTGCCCACTATAGACGCAATTAAAAACGAAGTGTAGAACTTGATTTCGAAAACTTCAACTCAATTTCGATATGAGTTCGAAGGACGTCCAACTGTGCGCCGCAAACTGACAAATCAAATGAAGGCACGAACGAACGGCCGGCATGTGCAACTCTGTCGCTTATTACGCTAATGTTTTTTCCTTTTTTTGTTTTTGTTGTTTTTTGTTGTTTTTTTGTGTGCTTTGACAAACCAAAGCGTACTGAAGAAGCCGCAATTGTCGACTAAATTTCCTGGAATCGAGTGCGTTGCTGTTTCCTTCTTCTGCGCTTCTGCAGAAATGAGCGCAGCATTGAAATACAATTGAATAAGTTGGAATATGTATGTATAATTTAATACTTATTATTAAGGATCGAATCCTTCGCACACTGGCCGAACAATGCGCGCGCGAGTGGCAGCGCATTTTGCCACACTGCCGCTGGCTTTCAAAAGGAACTTCACTCGCACGATCACTTGTGCTTTGTGGCAGCATTGTTGCCGTGCCACGCATCCTTTGTGCGAATCCCACTGAAACACAAAGCATAAGTATATGTATGCCACAAATGAGCACTTCACAATTGCTTGGGCATGCGCATGCGCAGAAGTATAAAGTTTCGCTCGGCTGTTGTTCGGTCGCTGATATCGCTTTGAGCCACGACCGCAAGCAAGAACTGCTTGGCAATGCACCCAAAACATGCTCATTACTGCAACGTTTTATTTGAGCTCACTTTTCTACCTTTGCCACAAATTGTAATTCAATTAAATCTCAATTACGCGCCGCGCTTTTCAATAGCTTCTATCGGCACTTCCTTCGTCGCTTGCTCGGTCGTTCAGTCGGTCCGTTGAGTGTAATTTTCTGTAATTGATATTTCCCAATGCGCATCCGCGGTTTGCATTTTCCTTTTCGCCATTGAATTTGTATAAATTGTTGGCTGCTTTCATTGCTTTCATTGCTTCCACTGCTGGCTTTGCTTATACAAAAGATTAATTGTGCGTGGCGGCGCTGCTTCACAATAATAGTAAGCCAAAAATCCAGCTGCAGATGTGCTCAAGCCGCATTGAGTTGCGTTCTAATTGGGCCGAGCGAGATTGGCTTGTCTAGGCTAGAACATTTCTATTACGACTTGAGTTAATTGTTTGACAATTACACTTTAATTGGCAACCAGCAAAGGCGTGCCAAATATCATTTTCTCACAGCAAATATTTACATACGCCTTGTCCGATTAACCCAAATGGAGTGCCAAAGCGATGCACTCGCCGAATCATGACACAAATCTGATGTTGATGCGGTCACGTGTCAATTAAGTAAAGAAAACAAACGACAAAAGTTAAAAAAGAATCTTGTTGAAAAAACTCGCACGCTGACAATTCAAAATGTTTTCAAAATAAACGCTGAGCCGCGTTGAGTTGGGCCAAAGGATGATATTTATCGCACTTTCCGCAACGCGCTGACAGATTGCCAGTGACGGTGACGGCGACGGTGTTGGTGTTGGCGACAGGACCTCACGCTCGGGCTCACGCACGCAGTGTGTCAACCGCAGCGAAACACGTGACTTCAGTTTTGAGTTTTGAGTTCTGTTTTCTTTTTTGTCGTACATGAACTTAACTCGACCGTAAACACGCTGCACGGCCATTGCCGCTTGCTTGGGCGGAAGTAACGCCCAAAAGTAAACAACAAATAAAAAACAACCCTTTGTGCACAAATGCGATTTATATTTGATTCGATTTGATTTGTTATAAACGTGCCAAAAGTATTTTTTCGATCTTCAGTTTGCTTGCATGCAAATGAGCGCGCTGCACGGCCTGCTCGGTCTGCTCGGCCAGCGGTACAGTACGACACATGACATAATGACTTAATTTCCAATTGTCGTGCACAGCTGTACGCTTATTGTGGTGCCAAACGTTGAAAGACAGAGCGAGAGGCATATAGTGTGAGTGGCAGCGAGAGTTCAAAGTTCTCTCTGAAAACTGTCTCGTCATGAAGGTGACAAACAGCTTCGTTTAGTCGGCAGCCATGAAAGGCCAAACGAAACTCAAACCAAATGTTAAAAATCAAAAATATGTAAATGACTTTTGAGTCCATGTGCTGCTGCTGCCTCTCTGTGCTTGTATCTGTGTGCGTGTGCGTGTCAATAGTGTGAAGTTTGAGCATCTTGTATCTCGAAGACCGCCCATTAGTCTGGCAGCTACTGTATTCGATTTAATGTTGTTTAATTTTCCTGTTCATTTTATGGAAATATGATTTTTTTAGTGGCTGGCATACACACTAGCCACACCGCACGTCGCCACTGCCCGCGCCTTGCTTATTAGCCATGTAGCGCGCCCATGGCGGGGCCACCTATGCGTCTGCATTTGTTTGCTTTTCTAGTATTTTTTCTTATACTTTTCTCTTTCAAGATGCTTCACCGAATTAGTTCTTCTGTTTATCTACTGTTGTTTTTTTTGTCAGTCGGACTGTCAAAGTGTTTTTTTTTTCTATCTGCCGCTCGTCGATGGCAAAGCAATTGACAAGCCGCAGATTGGGTTACCACCAAGACCGACGAGCGCAATGAGAAACATATTTTTCTTATATTTTTTTTTGGGTCTTTTTTTGTTAGAAAAACTAATGTAGCATCGGTAAAAAACATTTCAAATTGAAATAAGGCAAACAATAACAAATAATCACTGCAATTAAAGGCGCATAGGACCACCCTCAAGTAGCACATTTGTATGTGTGTGTGTGTTCTTAACCCTTCGCGTATCTATTACCAAAATGCCGTGAGCATCTTTTGCTTCTTCGGCGTTGGTTTATTAGCGCAGTTGCGGCGGCAACTCAATGGGTGCGCCGCAAAAAAGTGCAAAAAGTGTTGGGGTGCCTTCATTCAACTGCTTCTTGCCTAAGTATTACATGTATGTACTTCAATCTATATTTGAGCACTTCACTTGAGTTGTTGTTCTTTGCGCAACCCTTTATTTTTCCGGCTCTTGTTGGTTTGCTGGTGTTTTTTTGTAATTGTGCTACTTACTTGTCTTAAACGCTTTTATAACGCTTCCTTAATAGCCGGCAAGGCAGCGGGGATTACAGCCTGAGATATAGTCATCGCAATGACTTAAATGGCATGGCTTGAGTTGTTGAAAAGGCGCTGATTGAATTCAATTCGAATCTGTCTATAAGCAAGTAATTGCAGCTCATGATGTTGGCGATGCCAACCGACACGAATCTTTTATGCTCAGCAATTCACTCTTGAGCAATTCTTTTTGCAGTTTGCTTGTACTTGGGCAGAAATTGTAATCGCCTGTTATTAATTCATCGTCTATTATCTATTGGGCAATGCCATACATGACATTGTATGCATTTACTATGCTTTGCTCAGCTTACACATTCGTGCGCCATTGTTTTTCCCAACTATAATTTTTTTTTTTTCCAATTTTGT
Organism: Phortica magna; assembly: GCA_037044515.1. Lineage (NCBI taxonomy): Eukaryota > Metazoa > Arthropoda > Insecta > Diptera > Drosophilidae > Phortica > Phortica magna. The sequence continues at coordinate 78,094 of JBAMBP010002670.1, forward strand.
TTGTTTGTTTGTGTGGTTTTTTTTTGCACAATCTGGAAGATATCAGTCGCCAGCAGCAAACCGAAGTGCACATGTATTGTTGCTTCGACGAGGGCTACGTGCATCAGCTATTATTTTTTTCTTATTGTCCAACTTGCACTCAAAGCGGCTGTCATGTCTTCAACTACAAGTTCCATCGAGCTGCATTGACTTCAGTGATGATAATTTTGTCTTGAATTGGGATCAAGTCTGTTTCATATGTGTGCAGCCGCAGCCCTAAACAAAAGGGAAAAAGTTTATCACATCGTCGTTGTATGATTTGCTGTGCTAGTTGGACTCGTTAGCTATTGTCCACTTATGCTATGCTACATACGCGCACACCCACACACACACACACATACACACTGAAATACAAACGACTGACATACGTATCCAATAGAGGTTGTTAGATGCTGTAGCGCTCGGCGCATTGTTATCCTGACAATGGTGCATGAATTGTTTTGCGCTCGGCTCGGCTGTGTGAGCTGAGCGAAGTTGTTTTGTGTGCAAGCATAAACGCAACACAATAAGAGACATGTGGACAGCAGGACAGCAGGTCAGGCTGACAGACAGACGGACAACAATTCTGAACGACCTTAGCCAGCAATGGCACAGTCAACAACAACAACGATGACGACGACGACGTTCCGGGCTTTATTTGTTATCCTGCACTGTGTCCGTATTTGTTTGTATTTGTGTTGACTTTTGTGGTGCACATCGAGTAAAGCGCTCAGCTACACAAACCAATTGGACAAATTGATATCCAATAATTTAATTTTGTTATCCGTTTTGCCTGTCATTGTTGTTGATTTCGTTTTTGTTGTTGTTGCTGTTGTTGTCGGTGGTTGCCTTTTCAACATGGACACGTTGCCTGCCAACGCATGTCCTGCGTTTTCCAACCAAATGCTTGCCTTCAGTTGTATCTGTGTGTGTCTTTGTGTGCTTGTGTGCTTGTGTGTTTGAGCTGGCATTAGCAAAAGGCAAAAATAGTTTTATAATTTGCGGCTGATGATGTGTAACCGATATTATTGTGTTTCTGCTATTGTAAATTTCTCAAATGCTCGCTGCTCGACACAAACTGCTGGTGGTCATTTTCGCACTGACCCCAAACATCGCACCCGCACGGCCAACTAATGCGATACACACACAAACACACACACATGGATGGCTCATAGTTTTAGTTTGTTTATATAATTCTGGAAACCATTTAAGTGTAAAAGGATTTCACGCTTCTAACAGCAAAATTAACAAATGAATTATTATTTTAATTTGTGTCCATTGTTGTTGGTCGTGTGCGGCATTGGTGATGATTTTCGACGTGTGTCTTCGATTCGATTTGCCCCTCAAAGTTTGAATCATGATACTCAATTTCATTATTTGCTCGCAATGATAATGAGTTCGGATTAACGCGTCATGAGTATTGTCTTTATTTGATTTGGGCGGGGGTGCTGGGGGAAATAAGGCCCGTTGCGATTGGACCACTTCGTCTTCATTACAAAATTTCTCACAGCATTTTCATGAATTCAATTTTGGATTACAATATGCCATGTAATAATATTTCACTAAAGTGAAAAGCTTCTATTTCAATTGCTATAGATCATAAAAAAATCATATCTTTGAAGCCAATTTAAAAATTAAATCAATTTCGATTTAAGAGTGGGGGATCAATGCCTTATAACAGTCGTTACAAATTAATGGTACGGGCTATGTAGGGGTCGAAAACTTTCAAATGCAATTCCTTACTGGTTTTAATTGCTTTGGTGTTTCGGGAACAATTTCGAACTGAAAGATTGAGCGGCAAGCTATGACAAATAATTAATATCAAGGAAAAGTATTCAAGTCCCATTCTCAAGATGTGTTTTGTAGACACTATGTAGTACTTATATTCATGCATTCAGAACTGAGGTGTTGGCATCTCAAAAGAAAAAAGGTAATGTTTAAAATGTTGTATTTTATTTATTGATTTCTTTTTATTTTTTTTCAATTGAATTTATTAAATATTTTAACACAGTATTTGAAGTTCTGTTTTCTATTTTGTTATCATATAATTTAATTTTTTTACATTATACATTTTTAATAATAATATTTTCACTAAATATAGCATGGGTGATGTGTTTGTTTTTATATATAATATATTTTCTCTTATATTACAGTTACAATACAGATAGCTTAATGGCTTTTAAAACGAATTGTTTTTGTTATTACCAATAAAAATAACTATTCGTATACATTATCTTTAACTTTGTTTATGTTATGCTAACTCACACAGAAGACTAAGCAGTTGAACGCTATGTAAATGCTACACGAATTCCCTAATGAAGGACACAATTAACCTAACGGAAAAGCTAAAAATCGCTTATGAACTAACAAAAGCCAAATCGAAAGGAAAAACAACAACGATTGATTGGCTGACTGACTGACTGACTGATTGATTGTGTGATCGATCGATTGATTGATTGAGTGATTGAGCGATTGAGCTGTGGGTACGGATGAATGCTGATGGCTGATAGTTATTTAAGTCCGCGCTACTCAAATGGTCTGAAGACGCCGTTTGCCGCCGCTTGTTCGGCGTGACTGCATTTTCAATCTTGTGAATCGCCGGCGCTACTCGTGCGATCCAGGGATGTGCCGCCGCCGCCGCTACCACACGCACCGCCAGAGCCCGCGCCATTCGACTCGGACTGATCGATGTCGGCGCCCAGTACGCCGGGCAGATAGCCTGTGCCCGCGTACGGCGCGGCTAGGAAGCGTTTTGCATGTGCCTGCATGAAGGGGTGATAGCGGTGCGTGGGCGAGCCGAATACCGCTGGCGGCACTAGCGGCGAGAAGGCTGATTTCATGGGAAAGGGCGGCGAGGGTGGCACATGCGGTGGTGTGGCGCCCGCGCCAGCTGAACTAAGACCCTGAGCGACATCCTCGCCGGAGAGCATGCACTCCATGGCCTGCAGGACGTCGCCGCGGAAGCGTTGCATCAGTTGCTCGACATCGCTGCGGCGACGATTCGGAAAGACACGCATGAGCACATCCACGGGCGAGCGATGATGATGGTGCTGTTGCTGCTGCTGCTGTTGTTGTTGTTGCTGTTGTTGCTGTGCCGCTGCAGCGGCAGCTAAGTGTTGTTGCGCAGCGTGCGCCGGATGCGCGGGCAAGGCGGCCAGGAACTGTGTGTGATGGTAGGGCATGAAGCCTTGGGTGTTGCAATTGCTGAACGAGCGCAACAAATGCAAATTCTCGGCGGGTGTGTTCGGTGGCGACGTGGAGTCTTCTTTCTTCAGGCTGAGGTTTTCAGGTGTGGCCTCGTCCGGCGCAGAATCCACATCCAGATCGGATTCGGGCGAGCTAGGTGGTCCGGTGCGCGCGGGTGATATGCTTGCGGTGAGATTAAAGAGCCCAGCGACTTTCGGATGCGGTTGCGGACTGCAAGGCGACGACTCAGAGCCAGTGTCCTGATCGGTTTCATTCGAAAGGCAGGCACGCTTAGAACCTGCAACGTGGCAAGTAAATCAGAACAAAACATATTAGTTGCTTGAATGCACGAATAGTCGTGGCGGAGCTGAGACCGACTGAGCAGAAGACCACCCGAACGCTTGTAACAATTGCCGCTGTTTTTGGAAGCGAAGCAGCCAAGACAAACAACAGCCAAGTGCAACTGAAGTGGCAACCAACCCCGAGGGCGTGCCGAGGACGTGTGGGAAAATGCGTTTCATGCACATTGTATCTACTCGACAAACAAACAATCGAATGTCGCATCCGAAGGCATTCCAAACTCAAACGCAAAGGCAACTAAATAAAAGTATCGAATTGTTCAAAATTTAATCACGGGAATCGCAAACAATTCCGTTTTGATTTCCTTGCCTTGTTTTTGTTTTTGTTTTGATTTTGCTGTGTTGTTGTTTTTTTTTATCTTTTTGTTTTTCTTATTTCGTTTGTGTATCTAAGGTCGCCAGTAGCAACCTGCCAAGGCGATGGGAACGCAACCTGCCGAAAACCGAAACAAGTTATTCGATATTTTTTTTTATTTGCTGTTTGCTATTTGCTATTTGCACGACTGAAGCACTTTTCTCTCTGTTTCGTTGAAATTTAATTAAGTCGCACCCAGTTGTGTTTTTTTAGACACTTTTTATTCCCTGCTCTTTCGAAAGAATGGAAAAAATGACAAGCTACTTTGCTATTTGCAACGTTGAAATCTTCTTAGATTACAGTGCAAACAGTGAGTTGAATTCGCCACGGTTGAACTTGTTTCGATGCGATTTTGGTTCTCAGAAGCCAAATTAGTTTTGTGTAAAAGAAAATTAAAAAGATTCGCGGCTTGGAAATTAAAAAAATCGAAGAAATCGAAAAAAAGAAAACAATCTCGCCGTCAAGTGTGTGAGCGGAGTGCTCGGATTACACCCTCATTTGTATTTTGTTTGTGCTGCTTGGCTTATTACCCACATAAAACGCTCATTATTAGCTCGAAAGTTGTATTTATGACATGACTGGAATAGATGAGTTCATCTTTTTTAACAGATTAGTTATAATAATGAGACTTCTTACAGATCATTTTTTGCTAGGTGTCTATTTCAAAATCGGCTCCAATAATTTTTATATTTCTGATTCTTTCTAAATTTAACTTCTTTAAAGGACTTGTTGCCACAAGGAACGTTTAAGCAAGCTTTTGTATCTTTGTAAGCGAAGTTAAATAATTTGCTTTAGAATCAAACGCAAAATTACAAGGCAGTCCAACATGTTGTATGAGTAACAAGACGTCGGGTGCAAAATCGCTGGCTGGGCGAAGACTTTAAGTGCCAAGTCAGTCAGCGCGTGAAAAATCCTTGCAACGCGCAAAACCCCAACGCACACATGCACGGCAACACACACGTCTCCTTAAAGGGGGGGCACACATTCACACTTGGGAAAAGGCGAGTGTGGCATTTTCTGCGCCGTTGCACTTTTTAAAACAATATAAATTTTTTGCGCGTTTTAACATTTGAGCGTTTTTGAGTGTGACACGGAGCGGAAACGGAAACGGTTAAATTATGATGTCAACGAGCTGTGCATGTGTGTGTGAGTTGGCGAGTGTGTTTGTCAAGTGTTTGCGATGCAACGCAGCAAAGCGTAAAAATAATAATTTCATTTTGCAAGCGCTTTAAGGAAACTCAACTCACCCGGACTCTCGTCGATTTCTGTGCGCGCCGGCGAATAGCCGACGCAGAGATGCTCGGCACGGGCGCGTGCATCATTGTCCGACTCGTGGCCATTGTAGTGCTGTGCATTGCAGCCGCCGGCACCGCCAATGCCGCCGTTGCTGGGATCGCCGCGTTGATGCATTGACGCCGTTTTCGACTCATAGCCATCGCTGGGCGGCGATGGCAGACCGCCGCCGTGAAAGACGCCGACGCCGTTTTGTGCGGCCGCCGCTGCTGCTGCTGTCGGACTGTGCGGCTGTGGCGTGCCACCGCGTTCGCCACCTCCGGCAGCATTGCCGTTCTGCTGCTGCTGCTGCTGTCCCGGCACGGATGTGTAGAGCAGGCCGAGCTCACGCGCCTCGTTCTCCTCTTGCGCTTGCTGGCGGCGCAGTGCAACCTGCGAATAATGAACGAAGAAAGGCGTACGATTTGAGTTGAGCTGCGTTTGAACGTTTCTGGTGGCTCGTGTGCTGCCTACCTGTGCGGCCATCACGCGCTGACGCTCGGCGATGAGCGTGCACTTGGCACAGACACAATCACGCCAGCGACAATAGCGCTTGTGTCCCTTCAAGGCGCTGACCTGAAATATGCAAGTGGGAATAAGATTTGAGTTGAGTGTTAATCCGGTTGTGTGTTGCGTGTTGCTGTTGACTCTGGCTGTGGCCAGGCACCTACCACGCCATGATTGCGACAGCGCGCGCACTTCGGCGTCCGTTGGTAGCGCTCGGAGGCGGCACGTAGGAAGAACGCGGGCGGCAAAGCGCCCAACACCGGATGCTGTGACATGAGATTCTGCATATCGACACCCGTCGGTAAACTCATCCTTTCAATGATCGACAATGTCTTTACTTAAACACTTTTTGTTTGTGTGATAAAATGTCTTTTATTTTTGTATTATTGTAACTAAATTGTTTCTGCTTTTATTGTTTAACACATTTGGCACTTTTTTTTTATTATATCGTGTGATATTTTACTTAGTTTAATTACGGTCACTTTTTAGATACATTTGTATCTTTTGTATGCTGATTTAAGTGTTTGCTGTTAATGTTGCGACCGCGCGCGCTGACGACATAACACAGCGAGTGTACTTTTGCAACTGATTCAATTTGAAAATTGTCGTTGGCTAAGTCCAAGAGCGGCAGCAGCAGCAGTGGCAGCAGCAGGCGCCTTCAGCCACAAGGCAGCGGAATTAAACGGCAACAACTACAACAACTACAACAAAAACAGCAACAACTGTCGAAACAAGAGCGGCAACATTTACCAATACAAAAGCCGCGCTGCCTCGAGCAGCACAAAACGAGGGTTGAAACCAATCCAATAACCATTCACACAATCAGTCAACACAGAGTTGCAACCACCTTTGTTGCCTGCCTGCGCAACGCTTTAATGCGAATGTGAGAGCAAAGCGAGCACGCACATGAGAGTGTGCGAGCGAGCGAGCAAGCGCTGCAATTAAAAAAGTTTCAACTGTAATTTGGTACTGTATACAATATTGTGCACTCAGAGACAGCGACCGATTTGGTGTGTGTGTTATTGGCCGCGGGGGCAGCGGTGCCGGGCGGCGGTAGCGGCGAATGTGACGTCGTGTACGTAGTAAAGTTGCTTCGCATTGAACTGTGTGTGAACATGAAGGAGACGTGGTGCGGCAAATGTCGCGGAGAGCAAACGAACGAACGAACGACCGAGTGAGCGAACGAACGAACGAAAGAACGAACGGTGGTTTTGTGTTGGTGGTTGTTTCTTTCATTTTCTTTTGCGGCCGCGGCGTGGCTTTTGTTTCGCAATTGTTTTCTTTTATTTTCTTTTATTTTTGTTTTAGTTGCTTTTGTAGCTTGTTTTATATCTAAGCGTGCGCACGTGTGTATACGTAAATATCGCTCGTTATTGTGGTGTGTGTATCTGTGAGCCTTTTTTTTTATTGTTTGCTTGAGTGCTTGTGCTTGTGTTTGTGCTTGTGCTTGTGTGTGTTTGTGTGTGTGCGTGTGCCTCAGCCAACCAAAAACGTTGCGCTTGTTGGCATGGCGTTTAGTATCTTGCAGCCGCCGCCGTCGCTTGAGTATCGCACCAACACAGTTGCAGGCCAACAGTGTCAGCCAATGTATACACACGCTGGAAACAGTTTAAAGTAGCTGTAGCGACGGCGGGTGGCGGGTGGCGACGATTGGAGGCGCACTTGGCGTAGTGCCGCCAACTGTGGGCTTGTTACTGTTTGTCCTGCTGCCTGGCGTGGGGCGTTTGAGTTAGGCGCGCTGCTTGTAGTTACGCAGCGGCAGCTGCAGCAGCACCGACTGACATTGCCAGCCATTCTCGCACGTATGTAGTTGAGTTTGGGCTCCGGGCTCCGGGCACGGCAGCGGTTATGTGCGAGCGTGTATTTTCTTTTGAGTCTGTTGCAAAGTGTTTGAAACGGGGTTTCAAAAAGTTGCCAAACTTTCGCACAGTGGCACAAAGTGCACTTTTCCTCCTTGAAAGATCTGTAAACTGAAATCAGTTTTCTTGAAACTGTTACATAACAATTGCTAAGCATTACATAAGCACTTGACTACGCCATATATGCAATTTCAAATCAATTTATAAACAAATAGAAAAAACCCTTAAAGTCCTTCCGTTGCTAAATAGGAACCACCTGATTGTTGGGACTATGAGCACTTTTCGCCACAAGTGAATTGAAATTGTGTTATTTATGAAAAGCATCTGAAAATGCATTCTTGCAAAAAGTTTTTGCCAAAAGGAAAATGTTAACTTTATTAGTTTTCCTGCCAAGGCAAAAAATAACACACACAAAGCAGTTAAGAAGAATAAAAAAAGTCCTTTAATAACTCAATTATAATTTCAATGTAAAATGGCGGAGTTATTAAACAAAGCATTGCCGACAGGACGAGTTTTCGCCCACGCAAGTAGGACCCCTCAAGAGAGTTCAGTCAGTCAGTCAGTAAGTAAAGGCAGTGAGCGAAAAAGAAAGAGCGCGAGCGCCAGTGAGCGAGCTCCAATTAAATCTGTGCTAAGTGGCAGAAACTTGAATCGAAGCCGTGGGGCAAGTGACCTATTAGAATGTTACAAAAATATTGAAATTGAAACAAATGTCACGGGAAGTGAACGAGAGCGACAACGGAAGCGTGCGAGCAAGCGAGAGCGCAAGCGTGAAAACTCCGCCTTTTGTAAGGCGGAGCCAACAACGCGACCGACACTCACACACACACACACACACACACGGAAAGGCACTCTGTGCGACAGCAACACGAAGCGGCAACATTGTTATATAGAAAAGAAACAAGTTTCAAGCGCAAAAGTGCTGCGCACGTTGCCTGTGCATGTGTGTATCTGTGTGTGTGCCAACGACATGCACACAGTGCTACAGCATGGTTGTCGGGCGGTCGGACAGGCGGGCATTTTTTCATTCTTTCATACATATGTATATACATTGCGGATACGCATTAAGAGGAACGCCAGTGCCGCTTGAAAGTAACTAAATTCATGAACATATTGCGACCGGTTTTGCCCGGCGCGCTTTTCGATTGTTTGCTTGTCGATTGTTTAAACAAAAGTACGAAATAAACGATTGTCCGTGCCTCTCTTTGTGTGCAAGTGTGTCTGTGTGTGAGTGTGTGTGTGTGTGAGCACACAGAAACTTGAAAGTGAACTTCTCTGGTGGCCACTTGAAAAGTTTGTAGCCAAATATGCAAATTAGCAGCAGCGAAAAAGTCTTCGGACTCGATGTCCAACAACAACGCTAAGTTGCCACAGCCGCAGATGAGTGAGTGAGTAAATGAGTGCATGAGTGTGTGAGTGTGTGAGTGTGTGTGCGTGATTGATTGATTGACTAACAAACTGGCCGAGTGTGTTGGCACAGCGGGCTGCGCAGCGAAGCGACTGCGGCTACTGACGGCGTGTACACAAACAACGTTTAAATGACAGTGGCAGTACATGAAAGCAACAACGACAACAACGACAACAACAACAGCATCGATAATCAAATAAAAATAACAACAACAAGCATCAATACGCCAAATGAAAATGTTTGTCAAAATGTTGACTGCAAATTGATGTTCTTTGAATTGCAACGAAATGATCAAGCTATAATTTCCGAGCTAACCGATCATCGGTCTTGCTACCAACCATTTGGCTTGGGCGTCATCGGCATATTCATTCATACGAATGTCGCTTCGAATGTGCGTTCGAGTGAGTAATAAGTAAGTAGCCGTTTTCGACTTCTTTGTTATTATTGTTGACTGTTGAAGAAGGTAAATGATCGTTGCTGTTTCACTTCTCCCTCACTCGTCTTGTCGTCACACTGGTGCGTTGGATAATTCAATCGCATGTATGAGCTAAGAAAACGAAAACACTTTGAGCTCAATCGTTGCAACTTTACTTAAGACTGGCGTTGACTTTGATGCCTCCGACAGTCGCTCCGGCGGCCGGCAGGCGAACTCAAGTGGCCAGCGGAGCACGCACAGCGACGCATAACGAACGCATATAATGCTACCTTTGTGCCCATGTGCCCATGTGCAAAGCAGCGAACAAGTTATGAAAAAGCAGCGGAGAGAAAAGAAATCAACTCATATGAAATTTCATTAAAAACAAAACAAAAACAAAAACAACAACCAAAGAAAAAACAATGAAGCTGCTTAAAATGTTGACAAATATTTGCTCTTCACTGGCCGCAAAATTATTTGATTAAGACCCGAAATATCTGATGATCGTAATGATGACGATGGTCAAATAAAGAAATCACATTTTAAAAATTGTAAAAATTAAAAATGAAACTTACGACAAGCGCTTAACGAGGTTTCATTTCGCTGTGCGGTAGCAGAGCAGCGAGCTCAAAATAAAACAACAAAAACGTCCATAAATATCATAAGGCAAATATTTGATCAAATGTCGAAGGCGACACGACACGTTCAAATGCTGAATTGTCTAAATGATGTTTTTTTGTCTTTCTCGAGACTACTTCAAAAGTATTGTTGTTGTTGTTTTTGGATATTTTTTTATTTTTTTTTTATTCAAAGACTTCCATTTGAAACTGTCAACTGCAGGCGAAGGACTTCAGTCCGCTTGGCTCGGTGGTAAAAGTTAATTTAATTTCAAGTGCGCGCAACAATTTCGTGCGGCACATCCTTTCCTGCAGGGTGGTGGGGTGTGTGCAACAACAACAGCAACAACAACAGACCACCAGCACGAGGCTAACAACAACTAACAAAAACACAACAATTTCAATGTCTTTTGTCCATTTTGTCTGTCGTGGTCTTTCTCTCTCTCTCCCTCTCTCTGTCTTTCCTTTACATTATTGTTTTACAAATGTGTATTTCACATCTTGTTCTTATGCTTGTACATCTTATCGGCGAATGCTGCGCTGCTTGTAATCTTATTAGTTCAGTTTCCTTCGCTTTCAAGTTGCCAGCATCTCGGCTGCCTTCGTTTTCGCTACAACATGAAACTTTTGAGTTTCAATTCGAACTTGGCTCTGTCGCATGCAGCGAGCCGTGAAATTACATTTAACTTTTGTGTTGAATACATTCTCAACAGCAAAGGACACACAACACCAAGCAGCAAATGCAAGAACTTTCCGCGCCCGCCCGCCCGACCGCCTGCTTCCGCTTCTGGCTTATACAAAATTACTTTCGTTTTTGTATGTTTTCTTGCGCTTTGCTGTTTCATGTGTTATGTGCTTCCCGGCAATGTTTTTGGTCCTTGCGTCTTAGCATTCATTCCTGTTTGTCATATGCAGATGATGTTCTGCATAAATTGCCTGAATGATAGAAGGTAAATTGATTTCCAAATTTTTGATAAACAGTTCCAAACTCATTTCCGAGTTACCTTATGTGGTTATATAAGATCGTTGTATCTACTCTCAAGAGTGCTCCAGTCTAGCTATGTTTCCTCCTTTAACAGTCAAATAACTGTGAGTACTCCAAATTGTATTCTCCTATGTCAGTAAACAAACTTTTATTCACATCACTCAACACATAACCTTAGTTACTGAGTTGTGAGTCGATTAAATTTGAGCTGCTTATGAAATAAAAAAACCTCTCTATGTAAGTATGTAAGTTCCTAACATATTCTTGTACAAATTCTCAAGATGTAATAATACTTGTTTGCTCTAATATTCAATATTTGATTGTTGGCATTTTCCATTAACTTCGCCATGAAGACAACAAGAAAAAGTTTTCGCACTTTTGGAAAACTAAGCGTCAAATAACAAAAACAGCCGAACGTGTGTCAAAATAAATACAAAAAATACATAAACTCGAAAAAAAAACATGGATTTGTTATGCTCGTGTTTCAAAAAGATTTCAGCCAGCCAAACAACAATCTTGAAAAAAGTACAGATAAGAAAGCAACAAACAAATGCAAGCATGAAATCGACTCTCTCTGCTCAGCTCAAGACACAGAAATATACAATATTGCGAATTCCATGTTAGAATTTGACACCATGTTTGATTTTCTCACTTGCCGAGCACAAAAAAACGAGTATCGAAAACAAGAAAACTTCAACGGAAAGTAATGTGAGGAACTCAAAGGACTCAACAAGGGTAATTTTGTGCAAACAGTTGCATTTAATGAAATTAGCTCCTATTACAGGGCACAGTTCAGCACAACCTTGATAGGTACGCCCATTGCAGCCCAATTCGTTGACAGACTCACTTGAATGCCTTACAGGAAAATCGTAATAAATTCTCTTCAGATGCTAATCGTGACCATTGTTTTGGCTAAATACTGTTTCCGATCATCATCATCAGCGATATCAGCCTTTTTTGCACCATTGACAACCCCGACTCGACACAAGTTGGCTTAGCGATACTGTTATTAATTCGCACCGCCCCTCGCTCGCGACATAGAATCCTGGCATATGTATCGCATTCGCATAATTATATCCTTTGCTCACACACACACACGCACGCACGCACAAAAAGTGGCAACTGATCGAGAGAAAAGGGGCCAGCAATATGGTAGCTCTCCCTCAGTAGATCCCTCACACAGCCAGTCCCAGCCACGCTCATTATTATAGTTTATCAAATTCAGTGGCAACCATGCCTCCGGCCATGTACATTTATTTTTTCAATCTCCAGCTGCGTGTTTTATTGGCTTTAGTACATAATTAGTACATAATTGCTATAATTTCAAGCGGCAGCATCAACTGGGAATGAGTTGCGATGAAATGTCTCTGCGTTGAATGACGATTATTAAATATCAACTGTTTATAATTGGAAAAATACTTTTTTCAATGATTTCGAAACTTTGAAACTGGGGGAGATAATGAAATAAGTGAATAGGTGATAAGGTGATAAGGTGGGCTGCATAGTCACAATTAATTGTTTGTTTGTTTTTGGTAGCTTGGCTCATTTCAAACAGCTGAATTATGCTTGCCAAATACTCAATACGAAAAGCATAAAGTCAAGAGCTTATCGGCCGAACATAAGGCGATATACGGAACTACAGCATAAAGCATAGCAACTGATTGAAAGGGCAATCACCTCGGAAAGGTTTACATAAGTGATATACTATTGAACTGTCTCACATGCTGCATCTCATAGCCAACACGTCATCTGCAAATTCGATTCGTTCCATAATTCGATCCTTCTAATGCTTATCATCACTCGTTGTTGTTTAAAGTGCGCACAAATAAGCGGCGTCCAACCTCACCCCCGCGCCGTCTTCGTCATTGTTTATTATCTGTGTCTGCTTATTAAATTCTATATGATGATCGAACATTTGACCCAAGTGAAACCGTCTATCGGCTTGCGGCATACATGTTGATAACTCTACATTGTAGGTCACATCTGTAGCGTCGCGTAAGCTGAGGCTGGGAAATAAATACGTGTCGGGCTGCCGTTAGCGCCTTTAGTATCTGTACGAGAGCGGAACAGTGAAGAGTTCTTTTAAATCGCACAAAATGAAGTATTTCATCGTATTGTTGGCTTGCGTTGCATTGGTGTGTATTTTGTAGCCTGCGCCAGGATTGAATAGGTTAATAAAAATTTAAACAATATTTCAGGCATGCGCTGAAGATTGGGTGCCAAAGACTGCCGACCAGATCAAGGTCATTCGCACCGAGTGTGCCAAGGATAATCCCTTTTCCGAGGAGACACTTGCCAAAATGAGAGATTTTGAGTACCCAGATGAGGAACCTGTGCGCAAGTATTTGGAATGCTCAGCAAAGAAACTGGGCATTTTCTGTGACCATGAGGGCTACCATGCCGACCGTCTGGCCAAACAGTTCAAAATGGATCTGGATGAAGCTGAGGTGCTCAAGATTGCTGAAGGCTGCATTGACAAAAATGAGCAAGGCAGTCCTACCGACGTTTGGGCATACCGTGGCCATAAGTGTTTGATGGCCAGCGTAATCGGTGATAAGGTGAAGGCTTTCATCCGGATCCGTAAGGAACAGGCCGCCAAAGCTCAGTAATTGCCATTGAATTAAGAAAATTAAATGTTGTGACTTGCTGGAATAAATGACAAGATTTCTATTGGTTTATGATTGAGGAAACACGACGACTTTTTGTGATTTATTTTAGTATTTTGAACAGTGTTGGACTAGAAGAGACTAATTAACAAACTAACAGCTACTACGAATGAGAATCGACACACGTTTAGGCATCGCCGCCCTCGGATATGGTCTTCATGGCTGCGCTAATATGCTCGACCACCGGCAAGTCGTTATCCAAATTGGAATGGCGATAGCCTTCGAGGAAGTAGCAAGTGCCGTTGTCGTTCGATTTAGGAAACTCCTTGGGCAAGCAAGAGGCGTCGCGTGGCTCGAGCTGAAAGTCGAAGCCCGGGTGCTTGGTGAGCCAGCTGAAAACAAAGTTGAAACGAAATTAAATGGGTCACAACACATGAAAGGCGGCTGTCTACTCACGCTTTCGTTGTTGGGCTGACGTTGATCTTGCACTCCACGCTGCCTGACTCAAACTTATTTGCGATAGTTACGTTGTGCCCGAAGAGGCAGTAGCGCGGCATTTTACGGCCTACTACTCCTGCCAGGACTGTGCCTGTGTGTAGGCCAATCCGCATTTTGATCTGCTCACCATCGTGTGTGATGTGCTTGGAGCAGGCATCGATCATTTTCAATGCCATCCATGCGACTTTGTGGGCATCATAAATAGAGGCACGATGCAAGCCGCTTGCCACGCAATAAGCATCGCCAATAGTCTCGACCTTGTAGACATCGAAAAAGTCACAGAACTCGTCAAAGTCCTTGTATAAAGTTTCCAGCATGCTGATGACCATAAAGGGTGTTGCCCGCGAGCAAATGCTCGTAAAGCCGACAATGTCACTGAAGAGTATAGTTACATCCGGATAGCTCTTGGCATCGATGCTCGCGCCGAGCCACAATCGTTCAGCGATCTCAGCCGGAAAGATCAAATGCAAGAGACTTACATTCTTCTTGCGCTCCTTGGTCACTGCCGAGTTGGCTTCTTCAATCGAGCTTTTGAGCTTATCCATTCGCCGACGTAAACCATCCTGGGCACGTGCTTGTTCGCCCACCAAGATCACCTCGCGTGTCGCATCGTGCAGTGGAATGTCTGAGATGAAGAGTCCATTACATGTTAACCCATCTAAGCCGTCCAAGAATGGGGAGCCAATGAAAAGCAATGAGTTCGACTCTGGGCAATGTACCATTTGGCCCTTGATTTCAAGGCCGGTGGCCGGGAAGTCAGTGACGCCGGGCGGACTGTTGAGTCCAATCAAGAATGGTGTGTACGTGCGACGTACAATGTCGCGGAATTTCATGTTGAGACCCTTCGGGCGTCGGAAATCGAAGTAAGTAATGGCTTGACAGCCGAAATCCGCTAAGTACGTCTTATACAACTTGTTGAAGCCACGTCCAAGTTGAACCAACTCGAGTTGCTCATTCATGATAAAATGCCAAGGAAACATTTTGCAGAATGAGCTTGAATTCATTGAGAGGTCAGCAGCATTGTTCGAATTGCTTCGTTGTACGAACTCCTGTTGAGCTGGTGTTGCCGGCTTTGGTGCCGGTGGTAGGCCAGCGCGAGATGACTCGCGAACGACCGAAAAAAGATAACGGTAGCGGCGCGAATCGCCCTCTACCGGTTCGATTTTGATGTTTACGTCGACCTTGTAAAGCATTCGTGTCAACGCCTTCAGTGAACCGAGTAGTAGCCAAGCAATTACCGGGCGCTCAGAGGTGAAGATGAGTTCACCATCGCCAGCGCAAACAAAACCAGTATCAGTGACGTCGGCCTAGAAATAACTTCATTGAGCATAACTGAACAAAGTTTTGAGCACAAATTTATTTATACCTCCTGTAACTTCAGCACATCGTAGACGCCATCCAGCGAGCCAAGAAACTCCTGCAAATCCGTGCCCAGACATCGGAATGCACGCTCTATAATACCGGTGCAACAGCAAGTGATCAGTTCTTCGCCAAGTAATACGAGTATCTCACTGGCACTCGCCTCGTCCATTTCGAGCAGCAAGTCCTGGATGTCGGCTAAGTAATCATAATTGGCGCTGTTCTTGAATGTTTTCGCGTCAAATTTCCTGCAATGAAGCCATATGATAAATATGAGCTAAGCTCAATTTGTAATTACTTACAGCTTGTGTATATTCGGCCAGTTCTGTCGATATTTCGCTATTAGCGAAGTGACAGCCGTATTGAGATCATCGTTCTGTAAATTTGTATACACCATAAATCAAACAATTGAAACATAATTAAACTTTCAGATTTTACGCACAGAGGGCGCTGTCAGCAGTTGTATTGCCATTTGCAGATGCGTTAGAGTCAACGCATCGTCCGCCGTATCCTCGTCCTCCAAGCCGGTCCAGTGGTTGCCCGGGTCAGCAATGACCGACGGTTGTCGCGTGAGCGAATCGTTGCGTCGAAAGAACGGACACGCCATTTTCCGTTTATTGTTGTCGTTTACTAAGTTGTTTGAATGATTGTTGTTAATAAAACATGAAAGTGTAAATAGCAAATTTAACGGCGCACATTTCAATGCTAATTGCTTCCAATTAATTTAAGCCATAGTGAGAATGTACATAAAGTCCACCCAATAACAATACAACCACCCACGCCCAACCTTTTAGCCTGACTTTATAGCCCTCAAGCAGCTCAAGTTCAACATTCACTTGTGGTAGTTGCCATCATTGTCTCTGTGTCTGTATCTCGTCTAATAGCAAACTTCGTCTTAAGGTGCCTTCGCCTACCCACAACCCACAACCCACATGTGTGTCTGCCTGAATGAGTGAGTGGCACTAAGAGGCCCACTCATGGCGCAGCACTGAGGTCAAGTGTGTACGCCTTGAGCTCTATGCCAGGCGACGCATTTACGACTTATTTACTTTTTTTTCAAGAATTTGAGCTTCTATGAAAAATTTGCATAGTCTTATTTGGTAATTTCAGTATTTTTTTTACACAAAAACAAATAAATTTCTAGTAGCCTATGTCCTTTTTTGTTTGCATCTGTGCATTTGTGTTGGTATATGAATGTGTGGATATGTCCGTGCAAGTTTGTTTAGTGAATGCGAAGCACAATGGATACACATTTTTTCTGCGATTGCATTTGTTCTCATGGCTTTGTCAATTATCCAATTAAATGTTTCTTCTAAATTTACCTCTTATTTTTAAACTCAAACACACAGATTTCAAACTGATTTCTTATGTTACACTATTGAAATAATTAACTGTTATTATTAACACACAATTAATTATTTTATATCCTTGTGCAAAAGAAAATTGCCAACACGTCTGGAAAACACAGAAACTTTAAATCAAATGAACTTTTCATGCAATGAAAATGCGCAGACGAACGAAAGAAAAGCTCAGCACGAAAACTTTCAACGCAAGCTCAAATGCAAAAAAAGCTTAACCGAAAGAAAAAAAGAATGCGACCGTGAAATTCGGAGACAGAGCGTAGGAAAACAATTGCTTTACTACTCTCTCTAGCAGGTGGCTACCAGAGAGTATTCAATACTCAGAGTGCAAAAAAAGTGAGAATCTGTTTGTGCGTCTTGAGTGTGTTACACACACTGTTTTGCAAACAATTGCAATATGAGAGTGGCAAAAAACACGTGGACGTTCATACATACATGTGTCGTAAACGATATATCAATCAACGTTTAAACATGTTGATCTTTGGATCGTTTATTCAACGGAATAAAACGCAAATGCATTGCAAATGTGAGGGCTTTGAACCCATTTGAAGATATTTAATTGATAGAGTTGCAAAACTACAGGAAAAGATTTGTAGCATAAATAAAGCGAAATTAAAATAACATTTTACAGTTGAGGTGTAGTACTGTTAATAACGCTTGAACACAAGAGTACGTGTAATTTTGATATTCGTGTTTGTCTACACTAATATGCCATTTGTTGTGTGCGTAGCGTAGAACGACCCAAATTAACCTGTTGCGTGCACTTGATTTTGTTTATTAAACGATTTGCAGGCGCTCTCAAAAGAGTAGAGAAAAGAATTTAAGCAAAAGTGAGAGACCGCGAGAGTGCAAGTACGCAAGTACGCAAGAAAAGGAAAACGTATGTATGTGTTGTGAAGATAAAAAGAGCATTTCTTTGCTCACGTTTGGCTCAGCGGAATCTATTGATAAAATGTAATAAATCTCTACAAATAACAGTACTTTATGCATACAGGCACATGTGTATATGCAACACATATGTACATACGTATGTACAAATGCACGTTCTCGCTGCTTATTGCAGCTTTGAAGTCTGTCCACAGCACTTTTTCCTTGCGTCGTGGTGCGGTTTTCCATAACGAATCAGTCGCTCGGACACATTGTGGCTCTCCAGTTAGGCTGACGGACAGATAGACACACGGGGAAGCAGCAGAGAGAAGCGAGTTGACGGTTGAAAAATAAGCAAGCGAATCGCACTAATTGGGATTATATTCACTTTCGCCTGAACCAGCCGACAGCCAACTTGATATTTAAATGCGCACATTTGGCAAATTTCGGAACTTTTGTTGTTGTCGTTGCGTGAATCGTTTGCGGTTTAAGTTTTCTTATTAGTTGTTTTTCAATTCGAAAAATTTTTCTTGCGATTCGTGCGCGAAATTATTATCGCCGTAGGAAAGCAGAACGGAGAGACCACCGTGTACTTTCGTTGTGGGTGTTTTTTTTACCTGTGCATGGGTGAACGAGCGCGTGTGTATAGATTTGAAACAAAATAATTGCATAGCAATTTCAACGCTATAACTCGAAAAAGATGACTGATTTGATTGATCTTGTAAGTAAACATTACATGCATTTACAGCTAATGATGTACGTGTACTTGTACTCAAGGCGATATATGAAGCTTAATTAGAGTGCGGGCGGGCGCAGTAAACACAAAGCGAATGCGTCGACGTCTTTGTTACAAAGAAGAAAGCAAAAAAGCAAACAAAAAGTTTGTTAAGCAATGCATTAATTATACGCAAAGAAAAACTCTTTCATTGTTATTTGTTACTTTGTTATTGACAGTTGCTTAACGTGAGTGTGTGCGTGTGATGCTTTTATCTGTGGAAGCTTTTGTCCTTGACCTTGCCACACTTTTTCTCTCACTCTCACTCTCTCTCTCTTAGCATTTTCTTCACTCACTTCGAATAATAGCCAAAAGTTTGCAAAAGTAGCGAAAAAAAGCTTATGCTGCTTAAAAAATGAAAGTTGTGGTTGCGATTTTTGTTATTGACGTTATTTCATCAATATTTGTTGTACCCTACCGGAGTGTCCCACCGATAAGCACATTGTTCCTACTCATATTTGTATCAAAAATACAGCACAAGTACGCAACCAAGCGGAGTTATGTCGCTTTGTTTTATTGACCCCCTGGGTCGAAATTCAAGTGATTATTGCGTTTATTTTCGGACAATACACTTGCGTTAATCTAATCTTCAAGTGCTCAATCAGCGGTCGACAAATTTTTTTATTAAATAAAATGATATTGATATAATAAAATTCAAAACAAATTTTAAACATGCATTTATAACAAAGAGATATTCAAATTGCAACGGATAAAGAAGGAATGACTGATTAACATGTAATCAGATACCATGACCTATTTGTTGTCGAATCTAAATCAAAAAAATTGTCTAAAAAAATGTTAATCTTAATTTTTGTTTAACAAAAACATAGTTATTCATGAAAAAATTGTAAATGATTGTACTTTTAAATAGGTCAAAACCCATAGCCTAAAATTGGCACCATTCCTCAATACGTTGGTGCTCTACTTTGCATTTGTACGTCAAGATCCCCAAGGCGAGCTGTGGACGACGGTTTTGAAATGTCTGCCAATTGTGGCCCTGATGTTGTACGTGATATTTAAGGGTTACGGGCTAACGAAAGCGTAAGTATATAAATTGACTTATTGACAACGCCCACCAGTGACTTACTTCCCTACGAACAGCTACAAACGATCGCATTACATATTGCTTGGTCTGATTTTTTCCTGCGGCGGTGATGCGCTACTCAATGTCAATTTGTTCCCTTTTGGAATGCTCTCGTTCGGCGTGGCACATGGCTTCTACATATCCGCCTTTGGCTGGCAGCCCCGCAAGTGGCTTATTGGAATTGGTCTTTATCTACCGGTAGCAATTTGTGAGTGTGTAACCATAAATCTTCTTTAAAGCGTATCTAAAGAGTTTTTGTTTTCTTTTACAGTTTGCTTCTTGGTGCATGGCAAACTGGACACGGTGCTATTAGTGGGCGTGCCCATTTATTCAGTGCTTATTAGCACTATGTTATGGCGCGCTCTGGCACGCGCATCTGATAAGTGTGACATTCTTTCTATAATCTGCGCAGTTGGCGCGATACTTTTCGTAATATCAGATGCTCTCATTGCGGTTACTATGTTTCTGAAATTAGAAATTCCGAATAAACGAGTAAGTTACTTCTCCAAATTCATTTATGTTTAATATTTAATCCGTACTTTGACTGCTTACTTACAGTTGTGCATCATGATCACATACTATGCTGCTCAATTTGCGATTAGCACAGCCGATGATGGTCAATGCCGGGACAAAATGCCTCAAAAAGCCAAAAAGTTGAAATAAGTATCAGTTAAAACTGATGTCGAATCAAATTTTACTCTCAACCACCAAATTTAGTACTTCCAGCGTTGTTCTTAGTATTATGATAGCCAATAGTAGAAAATATCATTATTCGTTGTGAATAGAAACCTTAGATATATTCAATTTATAGCCAAATGTTTTTTTGAAGTTTGAATAAATAATTTTTTTTGGGATGTTTCGCATTGAATTTAAATTTAAAAAAAAATAACGAACTTGTTGCTTTTGTGCGAGTGAATAAGCTATAGTGTGTAAATCAACAGCTGTGACTCCATACTATGTTGTTTTGATGACTTTTTCAACTCTACACTTAGTGCTGGATAAACTTTGATGTTTGCCGATATCGATGTTTTTGGACATCGTGATACATCGAATTTTTCTTCTAAGTTTATTCAATAACTTGATTCATATGCATTTACTTAATAAAATAAAAAAAAACATTGAAAATATAGGCAACAAAAATGTATACACATCTATTTTTGTTAAGTGATGGAACCGTAGTCGATATATCGAAATCAGTGAAAAACATCGCTGATCGAAATAAATTGCTCAAAATCGATGTTTTGTCCAGTACTAGTTCAACAGACGCCGAAATTCGCGCTAACCGCCAAATTTTGTTGAATCTTGTTTAATTTTGT